>CAJHQP010010935.1:0-16808 GCA_905132765.1 Moricandia arvensis
GATTTTATTCTTTTCTCAGTACCCACAAAAAATTACCTTGTGCGCAGGAGACAAAGCGCTTCTTCCCCGATGACTGCATAAAAGTTCATGGTATTCACCCATTTTCTCTTTCAGCATATCGTACTTACTGGATGCAAGCACCACATATCAAAAGAGTATGTTTCAACTTAAGGTAACAAATCTATATAACGTTGACTTTTCCAAGCCCTAAGCATGAGCTGCCATATCTCACCATGGGTCTGGGATTATATCAATGTAAAAGGGCCTAACAGTAACACTTCCATTCCTAAACAAATGTGAGGGACCTGGGAAAAAATTAGGTAATATACAAGTCAGAAGCAATTTGAGGGAGTTAGACGGGAGTGACACGTCGTTGTTGTTGCATATACTATCCAACATAAGGTTCGGGGAAGGTTCGAAACCCAAGTGGAACCTCTCTCTTAGATAAGCATTTTAATTGAGAGCAAACATTTTAAATTTTCCTTCAAGAGGTTTCTGTACGACGGACCTAACTAGAACCCCTCTCATGTCTCAAAGTAGTGGCAGTTGAAAAGTGACACTCCTACAGTTGGGTCTTAAATACCCCAATTTCAAATTTTGGGTCCTCTGAAATTTGTTAAAATAACCAAAAAAATAATATCAAAAGAGCTCAAACAGACAAAGTTACAGTCTACCTTCGTAACTGTATTATGTTATTTGAGATCTAGAAGAACATTCGAGAGAGTTTTCTTTGCTTATTAAACATTAACTCACTATTAATTCATTATTACTCCATATAAAAAATATTGATATTAGATTAGATATACTATCACTATAAACGCATAAGAATTGAGTGTTTTGAAAAGTTAATAATTCCACAGTCACGTGGATGTCTTCTCCTTGAACGCCCCCACAATTATAAGTGTCGATGTCAGATACGAAAAAACAAAAAAAAAATCAACTAAAGACTAACTATATTATATAACTAAAATACTTTTCATATATAACTTATTTATCTTTTTCTTCTTTCTTGGTAAAATGACATAAATTAGTTTAAATTATCAAAAAGACCAAAAGATATTCCGTTTGAGAAAAAAGAAAAGAAACAAGGAAGAGAGGATATCACATATACTTGAAAGGATAAAGCGGACTCATTGAATGATCAGCGTTCGAAGAGAATTAGATGGCTTTACCGACGCATGCTCTTTCTTCTAGGCTTCTCTGAGCCTTCTAAAAGTTAATATTTGTCGGGTGGTACTTAAGGAAGTAATCTTTGGAAATTCTGAATTTGATCCCGAGAACTTCCTATATCCAATTTACTTCAATTCTCTTTTATACACGACTCAAATTACACAACCACTCGCCTTGGACTTCAAGATTAGGGTGAGTACGCATGAGAGTTTATAGTTTCTCTCGATACTGATTGTGGTATGTAACAGTTTAGTTCCGGGTGGCACTGTCGCTTGGTCCACCGCCACCCTCGGTTTGCCTCTGTTCTCTGACGAGGAATCATGGTCGGCCTCTTTTTCTCTGTCGAGTTTGCATTTCGTCTTTGAGGGGATTGAAACGAGGAAAACGCAAAACAAAAACTTTTCAAAAATTGGGCCTTTTTGTTTCTTATGGGCCTCGGTTTACGCATGCCATTAATGAGAAATAAAAACGGGAAACATGAAGAATAATTTTGAAGCGATTATCCTCTAATTAATGTAATGACAGCAGCCATACACCAAACATATGTCTTTTAAAACAATTTTTTTTTTAAAACGCATGACTACATTTGTTATCACTTATGCGTGGGAGAATAAAACTAGGGGTGGTGACAATCACTAGTTACTTACTTCGTACTCACTATTGATGGTATTTGATCCTTAAAATTGAATATTTGATTTTGATCATATCAAGATTGAAGAAAGGCATAAGCGGATAAATACTTGATAACTTTAGACGCCACTTTGTTTGTGATGTTTTATATGATGCGTTTAGAGAACGGGTGGGTGACTTTTAACATGATTACGGCAGAAGAGAAGTAAGAAAAAGAAGTGTTTGAATAGTTTTGTTTGTGTTTTGTGTTTTGTTGCTCGCTCGCGACTCGCTCACTGTGCAAAATTTATTTATATTGTAAGGATGAAAGAAAATAATGTTAAGCAAACTTTATAATAAGCAGAAGGACACTTTCTTTTGAGCCTTTTGATATATTTTTTTGTTATTTTAACAAATTTTCAGTGAGCGACAAATTGAAATTGGGTATTTAAGAACTTGTAATTTAACAGCCACTAGGAGATTAGTAGGGTAAAGAGAATCAAATAAAATCGCTAAGACACGAGAGGGGTCGAACCCTCCGACTCTTGTGGTTAAGGCCACACGCTCTAACGCAAGCTCGAGGCTACTTCCAGCCCTTTTGAATAGAGGATTATCTGGCTATAAACACAACGAGTCCAATTATAAAAGTTTAGCTTAATGAAACTTTTTTGAATTGTTTTCATCATTTCATGGGGTATACTATGAATCAGGAGGCGTGACGGCCGTCTTATCGACTGTACGCACATTATATTTTTCTAAGACTGTTAATTTGCATTTTTATGGAGAACTTTTTCAATAAACTGATCGTTGTGTTTAGAATATTACACTGTTTTATGAAAGTTTCTACCTTTCTGACAAATAGTCTCTGAAGTTTTAACAAGAAAAAAAGTGTATGTTATAAAAAACGTATATTTTGATTGTGTACTGAATAACCAAGATGTACAATCTATTTGTGTAGCTGATAATAAACTATTAAGCATCGGCTTATTATGAGAAAAAAAGAAGAGACTAAATTAACCATCTCGATGCAAAGGAAGAAAACATTGCTTAACTTTCCATCAGGAAGAGACTTTGAAAGTTTTCATCAATTTCTCCTAACATCACTCAACGAAGAAAGAAGATCACTAGAATGCTCAGGAGAAATAATTACACAAAATTGAACACTGGAACATTTGCAGAACACTAGATGATCACCAAAAGACTTAACAGAGTAAGCATGATTTGTTGACAGCTTTGCATTTCAATTGTCAATACTTCTCCATTTCATATTAAGTCTCCTTGTAGAAAATTTTTTTTGTTATAAAATAAGTGTGTTTTTGACATTCCATACAAAATTTATTAATTTTTTACTAAATTTTTTTTATTGGTTGAAATATGGTTATTATATAGGTAATTGTGTTTTTATATAGAAAATATAAAAATTAATTGCTCTCTTAATTTATGTACAAAAAGTTAAAATGACACTTAGTGGGGGTTATTGGTTCATGTATTTTAATGGATTTAGAAATCCAAACTAAATCAAGTGTTATTGTTCTATGATTTTAAAATCTATATTAAAATCATGTGTTATTGGTTTTATGATTTATATAATTCTAATTAAAATCATGTGTTATTCAATCATACAGATTTACTAATGAATTTGATTTTATAATGAATTTTAATGGATTTGAATGGATTTCTTTGTTAAAATACGAAAACTCAAAATCCGAGGAAAACCTCCAGATTTGTAAATACTAATTAAAATTCATATTATTATATTTTGAAAATCAATATATTACATTGATTTGTAATACTATATAGATTTCAAAATACATAAAGTTACATAAACAAGTCAATATTTATTTTAAATAAAAATCATCTCTTCAGAGCAAGAAGTGAGCGAGGTTCTAAGACCACCTCCAATGGGGGGTTTTAGAGGTTTTTAGGGGTTCTACATCGTGGAGCCCAAAATTTTTTAGAACCAACTCTAAAAACCTTCCATTAAGAATCAGGTCTTGAACTGTTTGCGGACCCCACTGACACGTGGCGGTCCACGATTGGTTCATCTTTTTTTAAAAAAAATTAAGAAATCAGATAAAAAAGTTTAGCGTTGGAGGTGCTCTAATTAACTCTGATTGTAGAAGTCGACATAATTTCCAAAAGAACCCGAAGCCCAATAGGCCCATTAAGAGCACTATCATCCGAAGATCTTAGAGGGTGCTTACAAAAAAACTAAAAGAATTAGTGGGCCCCACTTTAAAAATAAGCATCGATGCCACAAATGCCAGAATAAGAAGCGTTGCTTCCTTGGTTTTTCAACTGTTTGCGGGCCCCACTAACACGTGGTGGCCCGCAATTGGTTATTGTTTTTTTTTTTTTAAAAAAAAATCAAAAAAAATAAAGAAAAAAAGAAAAGAAAATAAGCACCCCCTGTGCGTTAATGGTGCTCTTAGAGTTGCCAGGTTCACCAATCAGAGATCGTAAACCCTAATATTATAAACTTCGTTACTGCAATCTTTCACTTCACCTTCTACTCGCCCTCCATCACTAAGATTCAACATGTCTGGGTAAGCTTCTCGTCCGATGAAGCTACTCACTAGTGACTTTGTAGATTCATTTATAGATTTGATGCTTATCACCCTATGTGATTCAGTGATGAAGCTGCTCCTGCTGTTGTTCCTCCTGTCGCTGAGCCCTCTGCGATCCAGAGGACATGGACCTCTTAACTGCATTGGAGTTAACGCTAAGGAAGGCACGTGCACACGGTGGTGTGGTTCGTGGTCTCCATGAGTGCGCTAAGCTTATTGAGAAGCATGCTGCTCAGCTCTGTGTCTTGGCTGAAGATTGCAACCAGCCTGATTACGTCAAGCTGGTGAAAGCTCTCTGCGCTGATCACAGCATCAACTTGCTTACGGTTCCAAGTGCTAAAACACTCGGTGAATGGGCTGGTGTAAGTTTTGTCTTAGAGGATGTGTTCTCAGGACCCGTCCTGGACCAAGCCGGATGATACATTGGTCTTGGACCCTCAAATTTTTAAAGAATTTATATATACATAAGTCTCAAAAAAAACTTTTAGGCCTCAAATTTGTGAAAAAAATTAGTTGAAATCGTTAAGAAATAGCCATACACTTACTAAATCTCATAGCCCGCTCTCTTCGTTTTGTTCTGGTTTTACAAAATGTAGTAACTGGTGAATTTTTTTTTTTTTGTAGCTTTGGCAAGATTGATTCAGAGGGTAATGCAAGGAAGGTTGTTGGATGTTCGTGTCTTGTTGTCAAGGTAAATAGTCTTTTTTTTTTCTACATAATGTGTGTTGGCTTTTGTCTGGTGAGTTATCTGTTATGTTGTGTGCTGTTTTTAATGTTACAGGACTATGGTGAGGATACGACTGCACTCAACATCGTCAAGAAGCATATTGAATCAAATTAAGTCATCAAATTCTATTTCTTAAGTTTTTTCTTGTGGTCACTTTTCCTCTTTTTAGTTGTTTTGTTATTTGATACAGTACTTGTTAGTGGAAAAAAGGTCTTGAGATTTGTCTGGAGCATGAAGCTTTGATGTTAACCATAATCATCAAGTTTTTATTTGCCACCATGTCTTAAATCAGTTTTGCACTCGAAAGTACCTTTCTTAACGACGATGCCTTTGAATATAAGTTTCGATTGATACAAAGGCTTATTGTTGTATTTGACTAGATGGATTGTAACACAATATTTCTCGATGTAGTTAGAATGGTGGTTCATCAAATGTCTCATCTATGGTTTGGTTTATTAGAATCTGGTGGCTCATTTAACCCAAGTTTTCTTGATAGCTTCAAACATAGTTGCGCTCGTATTGTGCCAGCTCTAATAAATTGTGAGCCGTTTTTAGAGACGTTTTTTTTTTTGTGTTGTTTGTTTGTTCGTTCCTTCTTCCTTTGTCTAGCACTTTGGTGAACAAAAGAGAGACAAAAGGTAAAAGTTTTGTGCCTTATCTTTTAATGCTAGTTTTTATGATATTTTTTCTCAGAAAAAAAAAGCTTTTACATAAACTATTTATATAACCATAAAAACCGAAGAAAGATGAAACTAAGAAGCCATGCATCTTTTGTACCTATCTCGATTATATCTTCTTAACAGATGATCAGAACACTACACATCTCTTACTTGAAGAAGCTTCACATTCTCAACATAGTTCAGACAGGTTTTGAAACGCTTACCCTGAAACGCTTCCATTCCTCGGATTCCAACTCTTGTGACCGTCTTAGTCAATACCTTGAACTCTTTCGCAATGGGTTCATATCCAATATAGCTTTCCACTCCAGGCTCACTTTCGAGTTCAATCTAGGCATGGTCAAGGACTGTCCCGTGCTTGGGTTACATATCACCGGAACACACGCTGGTTTTTCTCAGCCTCTTAAAGATCCCGTCAGCGTCATAACAGAAGAAGCCACTCGTAGGAGTAGAGAATCTACAGTAACGTGGGAAACGTGCAAGATAATTGGCGGCTACAACATACGAGTTCTCTTTCAGATTCTGAGGCTGAGGTGATGAGAATAAAACAACCTCATTGTCATATCGGAAGGAGAATACAAGCTGAGGGCGAGAACGAGATTTGGTCAAAACAACTCTGTGAAATATTGACTTCGAAGCATGGACGACCAGATCTTGCATACGCAACAACATCTCGCTATAGCCTTTGATGGCAACCTCCAAAGTATCTCGAAAACGAGTTCTTCAGGAATAGGCAACGAGTTTTGTGTAACAGGTGGAGAAAAGGTTAGAACCGAGACGTTCATGGCTGATCAGACAGATTCCAAAGAGTTGGTATTGTGTTTTTTTCTTGGACCAAAGAGTTGGTTTTGTTTAGGAAATAAAATCTATGTATTTATTCTAAAGAAGGAAATCAAGAATTACACATTCTGCATGATACAAACGAGGCATGATCCTCTTTATATACATGCCATCTCCTCAATATAGATGTAGAGGTGTCAAAATAAGCTAGCTCACTCAGCTCAGCTCATAGTGAGCTCGGCTCTTTCATGAACTAGCTTAGCTAAGCTCATTTATAATATGAGCTTTAATATGTAAACTCGAACTCAGATCACCTAAATCATGAGTTAAATGAACTAACTCATGATATAATATTAAAAAAATATAAAAAGTATTTAAATAACTTATATAATATTATTCAAAATTTAAATATTAAAAAATCCAAAACTTTAATATTAAATATTAAATAAAACCAACAGTGAAAAATGAATTAAGCTAAACCAATGATCCAAAATTCATATTCCTCATGAGAGTCTTGAGATAATTCATCTTCAAAGTCTTCATCTGTCTAAATCGTAAAAATAAAATAAAACATTTATAAATTTAGATCAACAAATTTGTGAGAAATATGATAGGGTAATGAGGGTTTATATGGAAGAGTTAGATAATTTATATTTTTTTTAAAAATAATTTCTATTTTCTTTCTTCTCAAAAGTAATAGATAATTTTTTTAAAAAAATTAATGTCTATATTATTTATGTATGTTTTACATTTAATTTAAAAATATAAATATGATTAATATAGAAATTATCTTTGAGAATATTTGGTTGTACATTTTAATTATAAAGATAAACACGATTAATATAGAAATTATATTTTTCACATAGAAAAATAGAAATTATCCAAATAATATATATATATATATATATATATATAATTGTAAGCTCATGAGCTGTCTCGTGTTCATTAAAGCTCGTTCATATAACTCGTGATCTAATTTAGTTTGATCAATAAACTCATTTATTAAATGAGCCTAAAAAATAGATATCGTACTCGTGAAAAGTTGAGCTGAGCTGATCCAGCTTATGAGTTCTAGCTCATTTTGACACCCTTATATAGATGGTGAAGATTAAATTGATCTAATGATTGAAATCTATTCCTTACTCTCAACTTTTTTTAATCTTATCTCTTATTTACTTTCTTAGGTATTATAAATCTTTCCAAATATTTTAGATTACACCAGTTATTTTACATATGACTTAAGATTTAAGAAAACACTAAACTAAATGTTGGTGGATTTGGTTCTCTTTTGGCTGGCCCATTTGGTATTAGGGACAAAGGTCTCGCATAATAGTTGGAAATAATCTTATATTGACCATTTCACTTATCACCAGTTGGTTTTAGGTTGGAAACATATCTATCGTAACGTGGTATTAGAGCCCGATCCAAACAATCCAACTCGATCCATATCGATCTAGCCCAAAGTCGGCCCATCAATCATTGTGTAAACATTTCGAGCTTGACGCTCAAATAGACATCATCTCGAAGGAGTGTATTAGAGACAAAAGTCTCACATCGGTAGTTGAAAGAATTAAAATGGGACCGTGACAATACACATTTAAAATTTTAATCTTTATACAGTTAAAAAATTTATAAATTAACTAGGGTTTTGCCGGCGCTACGCGCCGGCTTTTAAAACTATTTTAATATATAGTTTGGTTGTTAATGTATATTTCATGTGCTTTCTTAAATTAAAAAAATCATGGTATTTTAGTATAAAATATTTATTGAAGATATTTAATTTGATTATATTCCCTCTATAATATTTATATACGTACGCAGGTTGACAATTTATTAACCATTAATAGAAGAGTGTTTTTTTAACCCTTTGTGTATATTATTTTGGTTAAAGATTTTGTAGTAATAAGATATTGTTTAGAGTAATAACCTAGGATAGATGTAAAAAAATTGTCATTAAAATAGTATTTAAGAAAAAAATAATTAAAATAGACTTGATTTATACACATTGGTTTAGAGCTATGGGTGGAGTTTTAGAGATTAGGTTTAAATTTTTTTTTTAAAAAGTAAATTTTCCTAAAAAAGGTATAAATTGGTTATTTTTTCTTTAATGTCTATTTTGTGACAGAATTTCAAAAAAAAATCTAATGAGAAATTTGCCTTATTATTTACTTATATTTTGAAAAGAGATACTTATGAACACTCGATGATTATATCTCATTTAACTAATGATTATCATTCCAAAGTTGAAAAGTGGACTTGTTTTGAAACTAAATATCTCTTATGGAACTGAAACATGGATCAGAAACCAATCGAATATTATTAACAAAAAAAGTCACATGCATATGTGGGATAATATATTTTAGTATCAGCAAGAGAAATGCCTTAGAACTAATTTCAAAATATGAAACATATTTTCTTATTCTAATTGACAAAACATAGTTTCCATAAAACATGCATAAGTGATCTAATGTGTAAAAATATGAAATGTACTTTCATTTACCGTTTGGCGGAACATATAGTTTTCACAAAGACTCTTAATTCAATCTTATATACATATACATGCACTAAAAGAGAAACTTCTATTTTATTGTATGGATTTTTTTATTTCTTTGATATTTCAAAGCTTGTTAGACTGAGTTGAATCATCTACGCATAGAGTTGTATTATTATCATTGTTTGTTTTGGACTGCTTTTGGTTTTTAAATATAATTTTATTATATTTATATCGTATAGAATGTTATAATTTTTATATTGAAAATTTTCAATAATAAATGATGTGTGTTTGAAAGTGTAATAGACGAATAGTTTAGTTATTCCTTTTAACTATGATGTAAGATTAATTAATTTACACTATTACTTTGCATATATCTAGCCATTTCCTTTTTCGAAGGGCCAAGCCAATCTATCTAGAATTCTACTCAAGATAAATATAAACATAATAAAAATAAAGATTTTATATTCATTGTACTTTTCTTGGTGCATCCTTTGATTGTAAGAAATTTTGTAAGAAACATTAGATGCCCGATTGGTTGTGGTCAACAAAGGTAATCATGTTTAAGAAGAAAAAACAATTTGTTAGGAGACTATGAGATGAAATAATATTTACATAACGTTAGGAAAAACTTTGGTAGATTTGAGCGATAACAGTATATGCTTCTCCACACTGAAAGAACAAAAGTATTGTATCTAGAAAGAAGAGAGTCAAAGAGCTAATATAATGCAACTAAAATTGAACTTTCATGTTCAACATTAGGTTTCACAGTAATTAGAGGAATCCAACTGTTACCAGTCCAATGAACAAATACATGAAATCAGAAAAGTATATCTTCATGAACTATCCAGTAGGAATCTGAAAGGGGGCATTAAGAACAGAGGCATCATTTACTGGATGGTGTAGAGAGAGAGAGTGAAAAAGCAAAGAAGACGCACCAAAATTCCTAATTACATGTCCCCACCAAAGGTTCTTACAATGATTATCCATCCAGAAAACAAATATATGAAATCAAACATGTATATGGATCATTGAGAACTGAAAGAAAAAATCAAGAACACATGGACGTGATGATTGCCACATACAGCATCTATAGGTATTTAAACCTTAGGCTTAATGCGTTACCATGGAAGGCTGGATCATGAAATCAATGCCCATGAGTAAAGAGAGTGGATTAATGGTGGTAATTGCGATCATCAGAGACAGATTTGAATGCTAAAGAAGCGTTACTCACCGTCGGAAGCCGAAGAAGGAATCTTCAATCGTTACTTCTCACGATAAGCAATCAAAGGCTGAGGAAGAAGGTCTGAAAAGTTATATGGGCTTTTCGAAAATAATAGCTAAACCCAATAGCCCATCATAGTGTGATTTATAAAGATAACGAAGTTATGCGTTTTGTTTAGAAAAAAGATAATTGAGACCGAATTTTTTAGGAGAAGCTGATGACGTGGCGAATTTGCCCCATTCTAAAAGCTGATGTGGACAGACTAAAAAGGGAGAAAAGTCTCCTTATTATATAAGATAATTCTATGATGTTTTATTTATTAATAGAGTTATTAATTTATAAGAAGTTTACTTATTTAGATTTTTCTATTTAAAGATATTTTTATAAAATAAGAAAAATATTTAATTTTAGTGTATATACATAAATTATATTTTAGAAATTTGTCATTTATATTGGTCTTATTATAGCATTTGGTGTATATAAAATATATTTCATAGCACTTAAATGTGGTTCATTTGCATTTTAAACTTCTCTGTTTTGGATTAATATTTACCCTACTATCTTAAAGAGTTGTAACAAGAAGATTTTCTTCTTACAGAAGCTTCAAACTAAGACTTTTTTTTCTTTTTTGATAGCTTCAAACCTGGTTCATGTGCCTCTAATACATTGTAAGCCATTCTTAGAAACGTTTTTGTTGTTTGTTTGTTCGTTCGTACGTTCGTTCCCTCTTCCTTTGTCTAACACTTGGGTGGACAAAGGAGAGAAAAAGGTCAAAGTTGTGTGCTTCATTTGTTTTGTTGCACTTTTTTTTGTTATGTTTTTTTCATTAAAAAACATTTTACATACTCTGTTGAGTAAAATATTTAACTTTCAACCATATTAAAAGAAAAGAAAATCTCACACTAACTATAAAAAAAAAGTCATTAGAAAAACAATAGTCTAATTGGAAAAATGACCAAACATTCTATGCCAAGTCACATTATGGGCATCCCATGAGACTGAAAGATATCTCCATATTAGAAGTTGACCAATCCACCCTTATGTGATATGTTTAAGTAATTCAAGACCTTAGTTGTTGCGTATTTGACTGGTAAAAGCAATAAGGAAACTTCCTTTTTTTAATCTTATATTTTAATATACAAAAATGTCTGATTATTTAAACCTCTATATGTGTAGAACCAAACTATCATATTGCCTTAAGAATCTTTTGAGAATACAAAGCTTCAATGCCTTCAAAGGAAACAAACCAAGACAACGCAAAAGAATCATCATCCGAGATGGAGATTGACTCATGTACTACCAAAGCCTTGAGTTCGGAGAAGATCCATCTCCGACCAATGACTCTCTCCGACATCGACGACTTCATGGTCTGGGCAACTGACGTAAACGTCGCACGCTTTTGCACGTGGGAGCCTTACACGAGCCGAGAGGCCGGCATAGCTTTCATTAACAGTTCTGTTTTGCAACACCCTTGGCTCCGAGCTATCTGCTTACATGATGATCGGGCCATCGGCTCTATCTCGGTCACGCCCGTCGATAACATCAGAGGAGAGATCGGTTACGTTATCGGACGCAAGTATTGGGGGAAAGGGATAGCGACGGAGGCGGTGAGGCTTGTGGCGGCAGAGATATTCAAGGAGAAGCCGAAGATGGAGAGGCTTGAGGCTCTTGTGGACGTAGATAACGTTGGTTCTCAAAAGGTTCTTGAAAAAGTTGGGTTTGTAAGAGAAGGTGTGATGAGGAAGTTCATGTGTCTTAAAGGTAATGTTCGAGATATGGTCATGTTTAGTTTCTTGTCTTCTGATTCTTTGCTCTGATTTTGGTCAACCACATGTATAATTTGATATGATGCTCTATTTTTTTTCTTCTTAATGTTGTTATAAACTTATAGATGTACTATTTTACCAAAAAAAGTTTACATAAATTGAGAGTACGTTCGTGCCTTTGTATCTACCGTGTTCACTTCATAAAATGAAAACAAGGATTCAACATCTCATAGGGAATATAAGTTTACTTTAAGAAGTTAAAACAATTAAAAGGAAAAAAATACGATATAATGAAAAGATACTGTTGTGAGATGTTACAAAATATCTAGCAACGATTAGATGAATGCAAATCTGTTAAACAAGGTAGTGCTTAAAAAACTGTAGAAGTAAAAAAAAAAAATCCTTTTAACAAGAATAGATCGATCAAATAAAATTCTGTTTTGTTTGGATATCTTAAACATCTTTAGTTGGGGGATTCATTTCAATATAAATCTAAATCTAAGCATATACAAATACAAATATTTATGTGGATATCTTATAATTATGTATATTTTTGGTATCAGTTTCTTGTAGTTTTAAAATACTCGATACTATAAATCTAAGTATATATAAATATAAATATTTATGTAGATATCTTATAATTATGTATAAAGTCGAATAACTTGTTTATACGGTAAATAAATTAAAAGTGATATATTTATAGATATATTTTAGAATTTTTAGTTTTTATATTGGATGTGTATGAAAACTTTTCTCCTTCTTTTTTATTTAATGTTGTCATATATCGATTTGAAATTTAAAAGATATGAAAGGTAAGAAAATACTTTTTATTAAAGAAAAAAATTGTTAGGTTGAAATTATAACTAACAAAGTTTTTCTTAAAAATCATGTGTAAAGTGTAAGTGACTAAAATAAATAAATAATTATTAATAACTTATAAATAATTATTAAAATTAATTTATAACAGTTGAGAAATAACAAGTAGTAAAACCGGACAAGTAACTTGCAAATATACATTTTTAATAGGGAAATTGGACTCTATAACCATCAATAATATTATAATTCACTCAATGTCCAATTAATCTACCTCACCGATATACCAGCTATCTTTTATAACTAATTGCCATATTACCCTCTCCAGTAACCGGCAAAACCTACCAATAAAAATAAAATTAATTACTACTTCCTAAATTACCAAAAGTAGACGTGTCCTTCCCCCTTCCACAACCCCTAAGTGCGTAACTTTATCTTGGTTATTTCAAAGAAGTTGAATAGTCGACAGCGGAGATTTCACCCCTATGTCTGCAACATCGCTCTGATCTGCCGTTCACGCCGCTTAAACTGACCGAATCCGAAATAGATTGAAGCTTCAGCCCTCGTTATAGACCATTCCGATCAGGTTATTTATGATTTACTAGGAATTTGTTCCGACAGATTTACCATTTCTCTTTATGTTGCATGTCCGATTTAACACTGTGTTCAACTGTTTCTTCTTCCTCTGTTTGTTAATCGGCGTGTATCATTTTATTCGTCGCGTTTGCTCGGGATCTCCTTCCCTCGTCGTCGTCTCTATGCGTTGTTTGTCTCTGAACTGACTTACTTTGTCCACCTTCATTCCTTTTAGTAGTCTATTACTTGGTCGTTGTTTTACTAATGTAGTATGTGTACATGACATGTTATATACGACAACCAAAATAGAACAGTATAACCAAAATAGAACAGTATAACACCATTGTGTGGTCACATGCTTGTGTTCCTAGTGTGTTCCTAGTGTGGTCACATGCTTGTGTTTCACCTCTCGTCTTTGCCCTCTGTACGCGTTGTCTGTATCTTATATGTCTTACTCTGTGTGCCTTGATTCGTTTTAGGCGTCTATTAGTTGCTCGTTGTTTTACTAATGTAGTAGGTGTACATGACATGGTATAGACTACTACCAAAATAGAACAGTATAACATTATGTATTTTCTGGTAAATGGTGTGGTCATATTCTTGTGTTCCTAGTGTGCAAGGTTACGATGACATAGCATTCATGACGTCCACAACAGAACATAATGGAGTCATTTATTTTATGGGTTTCCGAAAATCCCAGCCTGTCAGTTGGTCGTTGTGTTTGTAATGTAGCAGGTGTACATCACATAGTATAGACTACTACAAAATAGAACAGTATATTATTCTGTATTTTATGTTAAAAGGATTGAACCATGACGCTAGGTTTGCGATGGTAACGATGTATCCATAGTATATTTTCTGTATTTCCTGATATTTTTCCATAGTATATATATTCGGTAAATAGAACATTCCACTGTGATCTATGCCATGGTAAATAGCATGGAATTTTCGTGTCAGATATATATATATATATATAGTATATATACTAGGCAAATAGAACAGTCCACGATGATCTATGCCATGGTAAATAGCATGGAATTTCGTGTACGATATATATAACACTACAATCAAATAGAACAGTTATGTGTGATCTATTTTCCTGTTGGAATAGAATGAGACAATCTGTTACTTTATCATTCTTTTAGTCTTAGGGTTAGTGGTATCTTCACATAGTATATAATCCTAGTCAATAGCATTGAACCTCCGCTACGCTATTTACACATTAGTCTTCTTTTTTTTTATGTACTTCCTTCTCCAATCTCACCCAATTTCTTACTCGTTCGTTTTGCAGGTTTATCATGGAAGAGTTAGGTCTCCCAGGTCGATTGTTTGAAACGGGTTTGAGCCATCTGGTAGGGAGAGGTTTCTAAAATTTCCACGTAGTGTTTGGTCATATGTAGAATAAACTTAAGAACTCATGTAAACATAATAGTTTTAGACTCTTGTAAAGGAAATATCATATATGTGATGGTGCAAAATGTGTATATTCTCATTTGCATGTAATAATGCAATGTGTATTCTTCATTTCCCTTCGCAACTTTGTAAAAAATTGGTTATTTGACAAATTCATTTTTAACATCCTAATCGAAGGGTGTGGTAATGTTTGCCTGATCAGATAGAGGTAGTATACTATTTTTTATACAGAATAGTACAATTGATTTAATATGTAACTTTTTCTCGTTTGAATGGTTTACTATACTACTTACTTTATATGGAACAAAAGATATGCCAACCTGCTAACTAAGTAAATGTGTGTTTAAGTGTCTAATATAGATTTTTTTTTATAAATTGTATTTGGGTTTATAAGTTCCTACTTAGGGTTAGAATTACCAAGTAAGGGTTTCGATATATTAAACCTTATTATATACATTCTATTTGGGTTTATACATGCTTGATTAGGGTTTAGCTTTACTAATCAGTTGTGTGTCTTGTATTGTTGTATTTTTGCACGTGGGGAGAGTTTACTATTTACGTTCCATACTATGGATATAACATTGAAAAACCAAAGTCAAACATGTATAGCTTATATGTGGGTTTAATATGTAACTTTTCCTCGTTTAATTGATTTACTATACTACTTAAATTGTATAGAATAGAAAATATGCAACCTGTTAATCAAGTAAATGTGCCTTCAAGTGCCTACTATTGAAAATTAATTTATAGCTTGTATATGAGTTTATATGTTCCTACCTAAGGTTTATATGACTAAGTAGGGGTTTTGAGTATATAGTCTTTGGTTGTGGGTGAGTTTATTATGTATAGTTCCCACCACATGATGAATGTTGTACCATGTCATTAAAATAGAATAGTACGTGGATGTCTTGCCAAATTTCAATTAAATAATTTTGTATGATAAACATATGCAGTGAAATGGAAAGTTACGTAGATGTCCTACAAAACTTCAATTCTACAAAGTAACCTTATAAACGTCCACACCATAAATCGTGGACGTCATCTTTGCATCTATAAAGGAATCGGCAACTTGTACGAAGTTAATGGAATATACCATTTATTCAAAAAGTGTTCTATTTCTATCTACACATTTATTGTGTAATGTGTAACCGTATGCGGTAAATATGTTTGTGACGTGTCTAACTATTTGTCACCGCTTATCCACAGTACACGAAAATCTTGGCCATATCTATTTTCGTCGACGTCATCCCCACATTCCACTTTAACCGGAGACTTTTCCCCCTCCAGGGTATTACCGGATAAAATTAAGCATAAATGTTAGTTTTCCAATTCTGTCAACTTCATGGCATGCATTTAATTTCCTATCCAACTTTGATTATTAAGCAAATTCTCCCATTTTAATATGTACTTGAAAGTGCAAGTACTCATTTTAATAACCAAGTATAAATCCAAATTTTCATTTCTGGAACAAACCAAGCTAAAATACTAAATGCAAAAATGGCAAGTACTTAGCTTGTTCCCACTCTAATTTTCCTAGTAAAAACATATAAGTGACAAGTATACATCAACCAGTAGAAAACATAAGGGACTAAGTTAAAGGTCCCATTCTCACATGATCGTTCATTAATGATGAGAAGTGAGAAAAAAATTATGAAAAGAAGAATAAGTGAGAACATTAAAAGCCTTAAACCAGCTTTGCTACAAAACTCTACAGGTCTAAACGTCCAATTTAGAACAGTTACATAAGCTGCAGGTCCACCACTCAAACGCTTCCATCTAGGAAGTGTGCGACAAGATGATATCATTTGTAGCAACAACTCCAACCGAAGCTGAACTAGGCTTCTCCAACTACTAAAATGATTTAAAGTGGTGAGAAGTCATTTTCTGGCGAAGTTAAGTTATCTTAATTAGCAATTTCATGATCTAAAACTCTTCTCTCCATCACAGTATTGGAAAACACATTTCAACTTCTCTGATTATCTTGAGCTGTTTCG
>CAJHQP010010936.1:0-16805 GCA_905132765.1 Moricandia arvensis
AACCTATACAATTGTTATCAATACCCCTTCCAAATAAATATATGCTTGCATATTAAGTTTTAAAAACTTTATAATTAGTTAGAAATTGCTTTTATAACCACTTCTAAATTATGTTACATTCACCAATAATCATAGATCTATCATGCAGCTTGATTTGCAGCGAAAATGCTGTGCACACCATATATCTTTAAAGATTCTCTCCCGCATACATAATGTTTTAAACATAAAACTTACGAAAAATGATTCTAAACTTTGCAATGATATCATATCATATCAATTAGTCAGACTATAGCGTAGCTTCATTACCCTACTGTCTTTGGCTGACATTGCTTGCCTTACTTTCCTACCTTATTTGCTATTGCTTCATGACTTCTAACATTTCAAAAATATATAACCTGCTAGCGTCTACTAATGTACTAATTATTGCCCTTAGAATTTGGCTATGTTAAAAGACCGCGCTCGTGCTTAGTTCTACATTTTCAAAAAATACTATAGAAAATTAGATATAAGCCACTTCATTAAAAAAATATTTTTAAACTTATAATACAATTCAATACCCTGCGTCATATACATATTATAATATAACATTACACCTTATTGTCAATATTTATAAAAGCGCATCTTACTTATTCATATAATTTGTTTCTCAAAGAAATCATACTGGAATTATATTACTAAATTATGCTACTATTATAAATTGCTGCCTACTACTTCTCATCATTATCTTATAATTGAACAACCTTACGAATAACACTTCAATGAGAGTGCAGCTATTTATTCATAGCCCGTCTAATGCTATATAAGCACGTTAGCGAAAATCATAATCAATTAGAAAGCTGCGATTGTCTTATCATTTTAAACGTCTGCCACGATCAAAGCGAATGCAAGCCATCCACCTACCTACCTCCCTATTGTGGATACTCCAGCGTAAAATAAATCATTGAAACAATGCTTATAGAAATTTTTTAACGCACTCTACATCATCCTATCGTATATATATTGTCTGTCTATGTGGTAGTCTCTCAAAAATTAAGTATTTTGCAAATGGTCTGCAAATACATCACATATTCTGTAATATTATGATAATGAGTAGAATGCACATGCTTTATATAATCCCATCAATAAAACCCTATTTAGTTAATGTTATATATATAAGTTAATTCGTAATTATACCTATGCAATGCCTAGCTTATTTCATAATAATTTGCGATCTATATAGTAGTGAATATTAGTATATCCTACTGCGCTAAGTTATATTTTTTCTGCTTATTAGAAGTTATATAATACATGTATTAGCAAATAATTTATGAAAGTTTTTAAAAAATAGACTAATGCGTGAATTTAAATTATCATGCATCATAGATACTTTATATATTTTCTAAAGCTCATATAAGTTAAGATCTGATATTAATATTTGAAATCTTACATCATTTTTAAACTTCTCGCTATAAAACAATTCTACTGAAAATTTAATATATAAAATAACCTAACTATTATAATGTATTCCATGTAAAATTTTAAGAAATGCAAAGCGATGCTCCCCAATCTAAATACCCTGCTTATAGATAAATCAATCACTATAGTATCATCAATAGTTCCAATTGAAACTACATAGGCATTAATTTTCTCCAGTATAGCAATCTATCGACCGGGCACTGCATAAAAGGAACAGTGGCTCGATCCACTGGAATCATCGCACCAAAGTCGCAAAGTCTCTTCTGTCATTGCTAGCACGAATATTTTAAATTTTTATTTGCATAGCTGTAATTATATGACTGCACTTTAAATATGATTAATTTTTTTTTTTTTTTTTTCTTTTTATTTTTTTTTTTCTTATTTTTCTTTTTTTTTTTTTTTTCTTTTTTTTATTTAATTTTTATTCTTTTTTATTTTTCTTTTTTTTTCTTTTTTAATTTTTTTTTTTTTCTTTTTTTTTTCATTTTTTATTTTATCTTTTTTTTTATTTTTAGTGTTACTAGCCAATCAGAATTACTCGCACCATCACCAACGCTTCTAACGAAACGTTATGATTGCTAAGTTTGTTACAAAATATCATATGATAGATTATATTGCTCTTTTTTTTTATTGTAGACAATATATTCCCTATATCACAAAACATAATGAAATAAATCTACTAAAATGATGCCAACATATATTTATATACGTAAGTAATCTATAGCTACATGCGTGATTATTCCTATGTTTGCAGTTAATATCGTCTATATCGAATCGTCGTTTTTTCTGGCTAGTCTTGGCTGACAAAAACTGAAAATTATATTTAGACTCTGCCCATCCGAATATTTGCCGTAAGAAATATACGTACTCTTTCTATTGTAATTTAAATTACAATCATAATAGAATCTCTTTACAACATATGCCTTCACAATAAGCTATTGGGCTTAACAATTCAACGATACCACAGGTGCGCCTGTGACAATTGCCGACTTCTATAGCGTATAAATTTACTTACACTTCAAACATTATTATTATTAAGCTACCTCAATATCTCCGCTATGCTTATATCATTTTATACTGGCATACTGCCTAAATAACCAGCTGCCCGCACAAAATAAAACGCGTCGGTAATATGAGAAGCGCCAATCCTTGCTACAAAGCCGCAACATCAGCCTCCACCACATGGTAATTATACCATACCTCAACGCATATCAGTTATAAATTATATATATATTAATAATAAACCGCATGACATGTTACGTGTAATGCATGCCAACAATAACCCAGTGCCACATAGGTTACGCCCTACTCGAACTACGAGAAAGGCTACGTATACTTCTAATATGTAAAACCTCTTCAGAGCAAAATAAGCCTACAATGCATCATAATAATAATACTAGATATTATTATTAATAGAACTACAATTATATAAGAATTCCAAATGTAGAGCTCTCTCGACCCATCTCAAAACTTAAAGAGCCATAAGCCTAACACATTACTTATAAAATATATAAGTGCAGTTCAAGGTTCGATTAAGAAATAAATATTTTCTAAAGTTAGCACCCTATTACAAAAATTTATTCTTTACTTGCAACTCTAAAAGTGTGGTTTTCCAATCAACCTGTAAAAGTAATGTTTTCTGCAAAATCATTTGAAGCAAATAAATAACCAAGTAAAAAATTATGCAATTTAAAGGCATTATGTCCTAACATTGGCAACCAATCTTATTCAGATAAATGCTCAACATCTAAAATTAAAGAGAATCCAATCGTAGAATGCTCACCAGTGTGTGCATTAGTTTGGACTTCAGAGACACCCTGGACGGACCCTAAAACAGGAAACTAAGCTTCACGATTTGTTGTAACCATGCGGCAAATAAAGCTTCCCCGATCAGAAACCGCCAGCTGTCTTAGAGGAGCTACTTGAATGCCGCTGGTTTCGTGATACGATCCGCATATATAATGCCGTCTTAGCATTCACATCTATTGGAGCAAAAATGGATAACAGTGTGGTGTATGCGCCAGGACCTTTCACATTTCGTATTCAAGGTCAGACCCACCACCGAATTGGGTCCTCTTTTACCGCCACGAGGCCATCCCCCAAAATATCTTCAGCTATATATATTTGATACAAACAACGAAGTGAAGAACCGGTTAAATGCGATGGGACAGACCGCAACCGAGGGAAAACTCGATGAGGCAACAATTAAACGTCTTATCGAGATGTGGACGAGAACAACTGCTTAGCTAAGATTTTTCGACGCGCCCGGTGACTACTATGAAACCAATTTGTGCGAAGAATTCCACTATCAGGTTGCTCCCGGATAAAGGCAAGGGGAAAGAATATGATCTTCCAAGTACAAGTGAGGTGCGGGTCTAATTGTAGGGGATATGTCATCGACAATTGGAGAACGAGATATCGTGGTCCAGTTTCAGTCAGAGACTTTGCCAGCAAATACGTGATGATCACCTTTATATACAGAGCCTTCAATATCCCCTTCTATTCCCATATGGTGAGTACGGTTTTCACCCAGAGATACCATTACACATTGATACCGGCACTTCAAGGACAAGGCAATTCCTAAGCATCCGTCAATTCTATGCCTCGCAAATCCAGACACGTCTCAATCAAGGATTGACATTGATAAAAGGAGGACGCCTATTACATCAATATGTTGTAGATGTATATACAGCAATGAAGATGATCGCTAAGATGGGCGAGGAACAATCAAGATATCCTAAGAGCCGAGCTATACAGTAACGTCCTTGACGCTGTTAACAAAGGTGACACTGATGCCAAAATCATTGGCCAGAGGCTTATACTGCCCCCAAGTTTCACTGGTGGACCCCGCTACTTAATCGAGAAATATCATGATGCAATGGCTATTTGTAGGCAATTCGGTAACCCTGATTTGTTCATCACAATGACCGCCAATCCTAACTGGAAAGAGATTAAAGAGCATCTAGCAACATACGGTGGAGATTCTCCTAATGATAGGCCAGACATTGAATGCCGAGTCTTTAAGATGAAATTAGACCAACTACTCGAGGATTTCAAAAAAGGAACATTCTTCAAGCCATATACAGCAGGTACGTTAAAATATTAATTTCTTTTAAACAGTTTTCCTTAAAAAATATAATTCTGCTTATTCTTATTACAGCTCTCCATAGAATAGAGTTTCAAAAAAGAGACTTCCTCACGCACATATACTTTTATGGTTTGGGAACTCTTCTAGAACACCAAGTGCAGAGAAGTTGATAAGATTATTTCAGCGGAGCTCCCTAGCAAAGAAAATGACCCAGAAGCTTACGATTTAGTCTCAAAACACATGATGCACGGCCCATGCGGGGTCGTTAAACCAAAGTCTCCATGTATGGAAAAGAATGTGTGCACCAAAAAGTATCCTCGGCCATATAATGACTATACATCGATTGACAAATCAGGGTATGTATTATATCGTCGTCGCCGAGACGAAAAAGCTTCAGTAGTAAAGGATGGGGCAATCATGAACAACACCTCCGTTATACCGCATAACATTGAGATTCTGAAAAAATACGAAGCGCACATTAATGTTGAATGGTGTAACCGGACAAGTGCAGTGAAGTACCTATTCAAGTATATTACCAAGGGAGTTGACAAAGCATCTGCTGTTATCGAGAAGGGAAATCCAGCAGCTACCTCTGAAAAAACTAATGAGACAGTCAACAAGCAACGAAATGAGATCCAAGACTTCATCGATTGTCGCTATTTATCAGCTTGTGAATCAATGTGGCGAACTTTCGCCATACCAGATACACAAAAGAAAGCCATCTGTCCCAAAAGCTAATCATTCACTTGGAAGGCGAGCATAATATCACTGTGAAAGAAACTGATGATCTTTGGTCGTGTTATTCACAAGCCAGGGATAGAGAAGACAATGTTCACCGAATGGATGGTTTTATGCAGAAGGTCAGAGTTTGCACGAACATTAACATATGTGCAGATTCCAGAATATTTTGTCTGGAACAATGGTACTAAAGTTTGGTCTGAACGTAAGAAAGGAAGACACATCGGGAGAATCGTATCTGTCCACCCATCTTCAGGAGATCGTTATTATCTAAGGATTCTCATCAATAAGATTAAGGGACCTACAAGTTATGACGACCTCAAAACATATAAAGATGTCAAATACCCTGACTACAAATCCGTTTGCTATGCACGAGGCTATCTTGACAACGATGTAGAATGGCACGAGAGTATGTCAGAATGTAACACATTTGCAACGCCCTTCCAACTCCGTGATATGTTTGTCACATTTCCTAATCAGTTGTGCTGTTGCGAGCCCCAAAGATCTATGGGAACATTCCTGGAAGTATATGAGCGAAGACATACTTTACAAGAGACAAAGATTATTCGCTCATCAAAATCTAGAGCTAGACGATGAAACTCTTGAACAATGTACTTTAATTGAAGTGGAGAAGTTGATGCGCACGCACGAACGATCACTGAGTGATTTTGTAGGGATTACCAAAGATCAAACCGGTTTTGTTAAACGAATTGGGGAACAGTCTGTGGAACCAGGAACTCGATTATGATGTAGCTGAGGAAACGCTAAAACACGACACGCAATACAACCTATTGAATGCTGAACAACGAGCAGTTTATGAAGCTGTTTTAGACTCGGTTGAAAAAAAGGATGGGAAATTGTTCTTTCTATATGGTGCAGGCGGTACAGGAAAAACCTTCTTATACCAAACTATTATATCTAGACTTCGCTCACGGAAACAAATAGTTCTCCCGGTTGCTTCGTCAGGAATAGCTGCGTTACTTCTACCAAACGGAAGGACGGCACATTCCCCGCTTCAATATACCCTGAAGCTTTCTGAAGAAAAACTATGCCACATTAAACCGGGTACAATGCTTGCTGAATTAATCGAGAACACCGACCTCATTATTTGGGACGAAGCACCTATGACGCATAAGCATGCTTTTGAGTCATTAGACAAAACGTTGAAAGACTTATTGTCTAGGAAAAATCCTCAACTGAAAACCAAAACTTTTGGTGGCAAACAGTCCTTCTAGGAGGTGATTTTAGACAGATATTACCTGTTATTCCACGGGGTAATAGAGCTGACACCATCTACGCTTCCATAAGTCACTCATACCTATGGGAAAGCTGCCACAAGTTCACTTTAAAAACGAATATGCGATTAAGTGAGGACGAAAAAGAGTTCTCTGATTGGGTGCTTAAGGTCGGGGAAGGTAATCCACTAACAACATCGGGAAATGAGTATGTCGAGCACTATGAACAAATGGTAATCGTCGACAAGTCATTGGTCCAGCCGATTAGTGAGCACCCCCTTAAACAAGTTGTTGACACTGCATATGGAGATCTCAAAAACTTAAGAGCATCCCACAGCTCCTACACAGACAATGCTATACTCACACCGCGTAACGAAACCGTTGATGAAATCAATGCTTATACCATCTCCCACACTGACGGGGTATCAAGAGAGTACTTTAGCTCAGATAGCTTTGAGATATCAGAAACTCAGTCTGAACATAATGAGACATTATACGCAATTGAGTATCTTAATTCCTTGGAATTTCCAGGCTTGCCTTCACATAAGCTCACTCTCAAGATTGGGGCACCAGTTATGCTTCTACGAAACTTAAATCAAAAAGGGGGCTTATGCAACGGTACCCGTCTTATCCTGACCTACTTAGGTGACTACGTCCTTGAGGCAGAAATTGTCACTGGTTCTCATATTGGAAAAAGAGTACTTCTCCCTCGAATTGTTCTCTTGCAAGATGATACAAAGCTACCTTTCACATTACGTAGACGGCAATTTCCTATCAGACTGTGCTACGCAATGACGATAAACAAGAGCCAGGGTCAAAGTTTAAAAGAGGTTCTCTTATACTTGCCGAAACCAGTCTTCACGCATGGACAATTATACGTGGCTCTCTCACGTGTAACTAGCAAATCCGGCTTGACAATCATAAAAGGAAAAGATTCACATCTGCTACAAGTGCAGAACATTGTCTACAGAGAGATTTTCAACGATCTCCCATTCCACGAAGGTGAGAAGTTTTAAAATTTTTGGTTCAAACAAACCTTTTTAAAATTACTAATAATAATTATCTAACAATTTCACGATGTTTTATCTACCATCGAAACGATAATATTATCACCAGAGCTTCCCCCACACTTCAATCACTAGCTAACCAAACCTACTGAAAGCCATGTACGTATTTCTAAACTATAAACTAAGATATTTCTATTACTATTTAAGATTAAGGAAATCTAATTGTTTCTTTAATATTCCAGGCTCTTCTTTTCATACCGTCCACATTACGTTTACACGTCTTCTTTTGGGAGAATTATTTACCATTTTATATTGGATTTACTACATTCATACTTGAAATTTAGTTTTGCAAGTTTTCGAACATGATTTCACCGTTATTATTGCTACACCGGTTTTTTTAAAAAAACACTAGAGCACTCAACACAACAAGATAATTTTGTCAAATCTAACATATCACCTTATTTTCACACAAATATATACCTACAATAGCTTTTTTTGATAACCCTATTATTTGAAACAATAATCCATACCAAACTCCTCACCCACACCACCATTAACTAAACATATAACAAATAGGTTGGAAGACATCAAATAAAAATTACTAATTTTACCAATTCAATTCCCTATTTATTTCGTGATTTCCATTTTCAAATTACTATATTCATACGCATTTCCGCGCGTAGCGCGGACAAATACTCTAGTATAATTAAAAGGTAATTAAAGATGATTTAGGAGACCGGAAATCTCGGTTGTATTAGAAAAAAAGTCAAATACATAAAGGAGATTACAAGTATAAACCGAAGTCTATGTTTGATTGAGTTTGCTCTTACAAAGTACTGAGCTCGCTAAGTTAATTATATCTGAGTTCGTTTGGGAAAAATTTGGTCATTTGATCGGTTAGTAAATATCTTTTTTATATACGAAACTCTCTAAATTCGACAAAAGACAACTCGTTATCTTTTACAATGAGGTCAGATATTCGGTTCGTGTCAGAGTTAGGTCACATATTCTCTGTGAAGCGGGTTCAACTCGCCTCATCACAAGGTCTTAAATGCGAATAACTAACTTGTTCGTACTCCTTTGACCGGTTGGCACGCTTGTTAGATATGGGTCGGGAACTCGTCATGTCACTTTCTTCACACATACCCTTCGAAGCAAGCTGGGCCGATCTTGCTTATTGGGTCTGTGTTAAGAGTGGGATTTTTCCACAAACAGGCGGACATTGATGAGGATGCGCAACCCACCTCCAAAAAATCCGCTAGTCTGCTCTAGGAATCCTCAGGTGTTGGTTGCCGTTCTTAACCATCGCCAAGGGTCTCGAGAAGGTGAAGTTCTCCTCGTTACCTCGGATGCCAGGATTTCCTGAGTCGCCTTTCGAGCAGGTAGTTTTCCGATGAACTTTTCAAAATTTATAATCATCACTGTCATTTACGCACATGGCGAACAATTGAATAACCCTAGCCATCCTACAATGCTTCTACAAACCACGGGGAAGCTTCAAAATATCCGACTGTACACCTTCATCATTGCCGCCAAGAACGGGCCTGCACTTAACACCACACATTGTCCGAATAGAACTCTAATGACACACACAAAAGCTAGTCGATCAACACTACTGAGAGCAATCAAATGACAACAACCTGCATTGGGATGTGCGGTTAACACAAATACGACATTTCCACAATCAAGACTAAGAACGTGACTCCATTTACCAGTTTCGAGAACTGAAAGCACGGATCGCCGTGACTCGCAGAAGTTGTCCACATGTGTCTAAAAGAAAGCACAAAGAAAAGCCCAAGATTTCAACATCTGGAAAGAAATATGTCGTTTACACACTCAAACAATAACAAGAAAGCAATTTCGAAGTGTGGAGGGACTTCAAACCACCATCATGCGGCCATAGACTATCGACCATCCGAGAAGCTTGTTGCACCCTCACACGCCGTAACCAGAGCGTGGTACCATCACCGCATGTGTACCACACCCTCGACGCACCTCCTGAGATCGTTGACCCACATAGTACACCTGGATTCGAGGAGGCAAAGAGACGACCCACCTCAACTTCAAGAGCGACCATTGCTAAGCCACCAAATTTGAGCCCCATCGCCACGAGCTCTACCAGACCACCGCCATGAGCTCTACCAGACGACCACAAAGCTCACCGGGAGCACTTCTCGAGCCGCCAAGACACGACGAGAGGGATACAAAATTTTGAAATCGAACTACTCTCTATCCAAAACTCCAAATTCGATCGTCGAGATTCACTTTAAACCACGCGACGCGATGAACCTTCAAGATTAGTTGAACCACTCTCTGACATTAGCGTCCTCCCGAGCGGACGATGGAACCGAAGACGAGACTCCAAACTAGAACCGCAGACAAGACGATGGCGGACCAGAGAAGATGGTGAAGCAAAAGGAAGATTAAGGAAAAGAGGAGAGGTAGCTCCAACCACCATCATGTAAAAAAGTCGGGGGGGGGGGGGGGGGGGGGGGGAGAGGAGAGAAACCAAATCCATGTAGGAGATGTTGTCTTTGTTTCTAGAATAAATGGTGGAATTTGCTGGTTTTAAAATTGTTACATGAGTAAATAAATTAAATGCACGAGACTTTGAAGTAAAATCTTATTATATAAAGTTTAGCTTTTCAAAGTTGCTAATTAACACAATTGTGACACATGGTACTTCTATATTTAAGATTGTGACATATCTTAAATAACATTTTTTAAAAAAAAAATTTAAAACCAAAAGAATTTAAAAAGTTAGTTTTTTCAAGTCTTAAACAAATAACTGTACAAGAATAAAATAATTCTTAAATAATGTTGTTTTTTAAAATTGCTAATTAACATGATTGTGATACATAACTATTATAAAATTAAAATATGACATGTGTTAAAAAAACTTAAAATTTTAGTTTTTCTTTTTTAAATTTTTTTAAACAAATAACTGTACAAAATAAAAAGATTTCCATATAGATAATTATTTTATAATAGTATTTTCTTTAAATGTGGATTTAAGATAAGAAAACATTATGTAAAGATAAATTTCCCTACAAACTGAAATATTTTTTGTTTTGAAACTTAGAAACTGAAATTTTTGCAAAAATGTTTTTATAAATATTCTTGTACTAAAATATAACATACATGAACGTGACTTTTGGAAATTATTGTTCATAGCTACTTATTAGTTATTATGAAAAGAAAATTAAATGGATAAAATAAATGTCAGAAGTGGGGTTTGAACCCACGCCCTCTTTCGAGGACCAGAACTTGAGTCTGGCGCCTTGGACCACTCGGCCATCCTGACTGCTGATGACAATTACGTCTTTATTATATCTCCTGGTTAACAATATCAACTTTTTTGTTATCTTTCGTTTGTGCACCTTTTTTTTTTATATATATTAAACTTTTGTGCACCTTTGCCACGGCCCACGTAACTGTTAAATCTTTCATGATGTCTTCAGTAGTGGAGCTTTTCCTCAATAGTGTATATATATATATATATCAAGGTTGAGAAACCCAAACAAAGTAACCAAAATTACACCCAAAGAAGTTTAAGAAACACCTCCTAGTACCAAAAAATGATTGCTTACTAAACAAAAGCTACACAACAGATGTTAGACTTTCTCAAATGATAGTAGGCTTGAAATCCAAAGAGGGGTACCTCTAGCTACGTACGATTGGTACCATCTATCCATCACAGCACTATCAGCAATGAGATAAGCACATCTATTAGCACTTTGTGATTCAACTTTGCTTTTCCAGCAGCTAAACTTGCACAAAAAAATTTCCAACTTTTGGAAAATAAATGTAAAGGATGGCCATGCTTTTGGTCTCTCAGTGACTTTAATGAGAACTGCATCTTCACCTGCAATTATAACTCTGTCTACTCGATGAGTTACCATACAATCAAGAGTCCACTCTAGCGCTTTTTCCTTTGCTTCCTCCCAAGTTGAAACTCCAGCAAAAGATCTTCTACTATGCAGTAAGGGTTCACCATAACTGTCCCTAACTATCCAATCAGCACCTGCAACCTGAGCTTTCTTTAACTACTTCACTCCATAATTACATTTAACCCGAGGTTTAGCCCATTTTCTCTTATGAGATGTAACAACATCCTCATCTCTTTGTTCTCCCTCTTTATCCAACTGTTGGGCCATAAACCATGATGAAGCTTCATCATAAATATTATGAACAATCTCACCTGCCCCTTGCTCCTTTGCTTCAAAAATAAAATTGTTTCTATTTTTCCAAATCAGCCACAAGATCCACGGGTAGCATCTCCTAATCAGTAGTGGAGCTTTTATCTCCTTAACATTATACTAAAAGTAATAATGAACAAAATAATACATATATATTAAATATATTAGGATATCTCTAAAGATTTGTTACAAAATAGCTTATACAAAGAAAAATGATCCAAAAAAACTATTTGAGGAAAATGTCCTATATATATTACCAAATTTCAGCAAAAAAAACAAATAATATTTTAAATTTTTCCATAAACATTATCGTGTAAATAGCACTTGTTTCATTAGATTATCTCTCGTAAACACTATTTTGAAAAAGAAAAAAAAGATATTTTTCATATTCGAGTTAAATTGTCATATTAAGTAATTCATCTACAAGTTAATAACGATCAAAATGCTTCTAGTGTTTACAATTTAGTATTTAAAACCCAGAATTATTAACGGGCCACCACAATATGTGTCCAAAAATCTCCCAAAGTCCTACACGCAGCGTTTTTGGAAATATCCTCAAATCTCTCTTTTTTTTGTCAACGAAATGTCATGAATTTATGAGAAGAAACTGGTCACGACTCATGCACGTGGGTTTGATTAAACTATAACTACGTGGTTTTGGTCTTGGCCTAGAGAACTAACTTTCCTTAGTGGAACCCATTCTACTGCTGAGTCCGCGACACGTCGTCAACACGTGCTTCACTGTGTCTACATCACTCTTCTAGGACTTTTCCGGAGTAAAAGGCAAACCAAAGATCAACAAAATCAGGTTTTAAAATGATAGCTCCCTTATTTATTTACTTTTCCAATACGAATATTCAACTTATTATTTTGAATTTTCCTCCAGTTTTTGTTTGTTCAAGAATATTCATTCCTATTCGCTAACATTATCATCTTATGGGTTATATAATACTCCGTCCGTTTTTTATATTTGACGTTCAAGGATTATGTATATAGATTAAGAAACATTTAATTTTTTATCATTTTTTAAACAAAAACATCATTAATTGTTTACCTAACCACAATTCAACCAATAATAAAATAGAATGTATAATATCATTGGTCATCTAACATTAATTACTAATAAATTTTACATAGAATTGAAAACATCAAATAATTTGGAATAAAAAATTTCTCCCAAAAAGTTAATTATTAAAAAACGGAAGCGAGTAGTAAAAAACATTGTCATTGAGAAAGTGTATCAGTTTATTACTCCCTCTGTTTCATAATGATTTATGTTTTAGAAAAATGTTTGTTTCTAAAAGATCTATATTTTACATTTCAATGTAAGTAATAATGATAAATTGTAGATTCCAAAAACATTAATTTGATTTACTGAATTTTGATTGGCTAAAAGTTACGGAAATTAGCTAATTACAAAAAATAATGCATTTATAATCTAAAATTTACATATTTTCTTAATATGTACTCCCTCCGTTTCATTATAAGTATCACTTTAGGTTTTTGCACACGGATTAAGAAACAATTAATTTTGCATATTTTCTATATAAAAACACAATTACCTATACACCTAACCATATTTCAACCAATAGAAAAATAAACTGCATCATAAAATTAATAAATTTTGCATCGAAAATCGAAAACGACACTTATTTTGTAACGAAAAAAATTCTCTAAAACGACACTTAATATGAAACGGAGGGAGAATGAAAAGTCTAAAACATACATTATTCTGAAACGGAGGGGGTATTAAAGTTTCATCTATTCTGAGCTGAAATTCAGCTATTTTACACAATTGATGTTGTCTTAATTGTTTATACAACGTATTACTATATCTTTTCGTGTGTAGAGAAATCATTTACCACCTAACCAGACTTTTAAGAAGATAAGGAATTTTTCTTTCAAAAGAAAGATTCGTAGACAAAGAAAGAGAGTAGAGATTCTTGGAACCTCATATCTATGATACGTGGCCTAATTTGGGACCCTTGCATAATCTAAAAGTTCTTACCTAATACAGCAACAGATTTGAATAATGCATAAAGTAGTATAGTATATAAATTGTTTTATCCAAATCAATCTCAGAAACCATGCATGCCAGAACTAAGTCTGATCACCTGCCAACCATTACCCCAATCAGGTACGGCCACGCATGCCTTCGGCAAAGGGAGTTTGAATCAGGAATAATACTATACAAGGAGCAGTAATATTCCGTTTTGTTACAAAAGATTGTTGATAATCAAATCGTGGTTTATGTTTATGATGACAAATGCACATGGTGATCAAAAATGCAACGTTAGTAGATTGATTTTTTTTTGTGTTGTTAATGAGTATAAATTGAGATCATGTTTATATTTGTAGGATATGATCTCCAGAGTATGATAGACTTTATCGTTCTAGAATAATTGGGACAATCAGATCGTATTTGTATGTGTAAATAGAAGTTAGAGGAGTTTAAGTATATGAATATATGATGTATCAAGAGATGAGCCATGATGTAAACGTATTGGATCAAAATGTTTCAAACGTTTAATGCATAAAACATTTGATGTTCTTAATTACACGATACTCCCTTTAGCTCCCCAAATATTTTATTTTAAAGATAAAAAATTAGATTTATAAGATATTTTTAATAATTAATATTAATAAATTGTATATTTAAAAAACATTAGTTGGAGATATTTTATTTGATTAAATATTATTAGTAGATAGTTACTAGAAAATCTATGATTAAAACAATTAAAAATAATTTCAACATTCCTTGTATTTTTAATATGTATAAATACTTTAAAAATTGATCTTTCAAAAACGGATGAAGTATTATATCTGAACCTTCAAATCCATGACATTAATTACTGCAGACTCTGATTACGGCTTTTGGAGATTTCGACATCCTTTCATGTTAAGTAATCCATTTGGATAAAGTAATCTCCATATGTTTTTTTAAAAATTCCTAATCGAATCTTGTGTCTTAATTTCTCTTAAGTTCGGAGTTAGTTTTTGCTAAATTCCATATGCTAAGGAGTGTTTTTTTGGTTATTCTAAATCGTTAGTGGGGCAGTGGCAGATCCAAAAAAATTTAACTGGTGGCATAAATTAAATTAATTATTTATTTAAATAAAATATTAAAATATATTAAATTAGTGATTATACACAATATCAGATTTTTAATTTTTTATCATTTAGAAAAAAAAATTTAAAAACAATGACAATAACTAAATGTTCAATTTTAGGTTTAGAAACTCAAGTAAAAACAATGACAATAACTAAATTGAACTATGTCTAAGTCCAAAAACATATGGATCCAAACAAAAAAGCAAAAATTATATGAGAAATTGCTAAGAATAATAGAAATTAAATATTATTTTATAAAAATATACACTATCAAAAATATATTAATATTTAGATTTACAATTTAGTAATTATTGTTTAGGTTTTAGTGTTAAAGGGTGAGGTTGAATTTTTTAATTTTTTATAAATATCAAGAAAAATTAATTAAGTCTATTTTATCAAAAAATTAATATATTTTAAAAATAATTATTTGTTAATGATAAATTTAAAACAATATCAAATTTATGATAGAAATTAAAATTTTCCAAATTATATTGGGTTTTTTAACCGGTAACCAAAATAAAAAAGGAAAAAACTAGGAGCAAAAAGACTCATCGGGTCTGGGTTTTTTGCGGGTGTCAGAACATATTATTGTTTTTACCATATAATTATGAGCTATGTTTCTTTGTTCTACTCAGCTTAAAAATGATATTTATAACATTTAAGGGGTATAAGCTGACACCTCTGCTCTCTATATGGGTCCGTCCTGTAGTGTGGTATATATATGGAGTATTATTTCTACCACATTTGTTTGTGTAGATTTCAAGTACCTTTCCAAACAAGTGTGAATTACTACAATCTACATATACAGCTTCTGGTGGAGTGTTGATTTACTATGACAAACACCCACAGAATTTTTGTGGATATCCATGTCCGTTTAGTGACTTTAATTTCTACAACACTCTTAACATTGTTGATGTCTACAATATTTAGAGAAAAAATTAATGGGATAAGACAAGGTGATTGTGGTCGAGTGGTAAGGAGGCGAGACTGGAACGCTAACACGTTTCAGGTTTGACCCATTTACTGCGCGAAACTAGTCACAATTATCCTAGTTACCTTACACAGATATGGACTCATGCTTTAGAGTCCATTAAATACTCAGCTATCTGTGGACTCCACCTTTCCATAGAGATTAGTAAGATTCTCCATGGCCTGAGATATCTCAGATTAATTATATGAGAATAAAGTATCTTTAGAGAATATCAAATAAGTCGGTCATAAATTCAAATATTATCCATTATTTCTCGTCCCGATCTACGATACAGACAACCTCGTTTGTTGATTAACTCTTTTCGTATCGCTTGAAGACAGATATGTATGCCTTTCAGCTTTGAAGCTTAATGATACCGAAGATACTATGCAGTAGTCTCCATCACATTGCCAGCTTCCAAATGTTCCCGCACTAATTCACATGAACACTCCGTTATAAAAAATATTCATGAAACTTTTTGAACTAATTCTAATTCATGAACATTTGTGAAGGAAAATTGCACTCAGCAATATTGACGCTTCAACCATATTTAAAGTAACGCTATAAATGTGACATATATTAAACCAAAACTATAACATTCGGAAAATAATATTGTGCACATATAATATTTTTGATCCGATACAATCAGTTGTCGTAAAACATCTCTAATGATAAATTTTATTTTCACATAAACGCTAAATATAGAACAAAATCATTTTAATGTATACAAATACAGAGAAATGAATATTATTATTCCAAATATAGAATAACACGTCATTTACTCTATTTTAGAACAAAGCTTTCTCTTTTCAAAAAGACTATCAACTTTATATGTTTTCATTTATACCAAATAGAATGTACAGTATAACTTTTCACATCTAAATGCTACGTTTAGATATCAGTTGTTTTAAATGTGTGTCATATAAATTTAATTTTAAAATAAATGTTGTATAATAGTATACTTTATAAAATAAATGAAATTAAGGATTAAATTTTTAAACT
>CAJHQP010010937.1:0-16804 GCA_905132765.1 Moricandia arvensis
CAGACATATTTTGGGTCGGTTAATTTGGCGGTTAGTTCAATATAATCTACAGAAAGACAAGAACTTTTGGCATGAAACCATCTCAGAAGTAGAGATTTAAAGACTATATATGTATACAAAAGCCACCATTATCTTATATTTTCTCTCCTTCTCCCAAACCTCTGCTTCTCAGCTGGCGCTTAATCTCATTTTTCTTCGTAATAACAGATTGTCTGGAAATATTCCGGAGTTCACACAACACCCAAAGCATCCGTATTCTTCTTCTAAGGGGGGGGGGAATAATTAATATTAATATTAATAAAACAGTCAAATGCAAAGAGCTGACATTTAAGCACCTTCGATATACAAAGCTACTTAGGTAATCCTCTTCTATGTGGACTACCAACCGACAAACGTTGTGATAGTAACAACTTTCAAAAACCAGATAGTGGAGTGGAAGCGGATGAATTCACAATCGACATGGAGTCTTTCTACTGGAGGTCTGCTGCGGCGTCTATGTGGACACTACTTCTTTCAATACTTGCATTTCTCTCATTTTCTTCTCCTTGGAGTAGATTTTGGTTCTACATTGTTGATGATCTACTCCAAGGAGAAGAAAATGAGAGAGATGCAAGTATGGTAACATAGGATACATTATTGATTGATATTTTTATCATCTCATTCACAAGCTCAGGATTTTTTTTATGGTAAAATACTGCAGGTGCCAAGTGCTCCTTATGTGCTAGTTCCATTGTTGTCCCCCGTCTGTTGTTCTTTGAATAAAATGTAATGCCTCAAACACTAATAATTGAGCTGGTTTGGTTGTTGGTTCAAAACATAATCTACTGAAATACAAGAACTTGAATGAAACGACGGCCTCAATGTAGAAAAGAGAACACAGACCCAACAGAACAAAAAAAAAAAAAAAAAAAAAAAAAAACAGAGCGTCTCCTGTTTGTTCTCTTTCTTTTATAACTACACTCAGTATGCTTCTCCTGTTTTGTCTTTTTACCATTTCCCCCAAAACAAGAAACATCAATTTCTCACTATGCTTCCATCTTATGTATTATTAGACTGTTGCCATGATCTTCATCACCTCTGTTAGCTCCTTTTCCTCAATCTCTCCTCCTCTGCTTCTTTGGTTTCAAGGCGCAGAAGCAAGGTAATATTCACTGAATTATACCTTTCTTTCTTGATTTTCTGACCTTTTTCCACAAACGTCTTTGTTAACGTATTTTGTGGTCTTAGCCTCTTAGACGAGACATGTACCACACCTTTATTATGAGTGTTATCGACTACAAAGACCTTGACTTTTCTTATCATACAGTTATAAGTAAACAATAACGATCATTCACTAACGACGTCATATGGGCTTTGAAGTGTTTTGGAGTTTTCTATATGTACAGAATCATTTCCCGTAGAAATTTATATATAGCGGCGGAGGCATTTGCATTTAAACTCACAAATCATTTTTAAAATGGAGGGGAAACTTTTCTTGTTGATATTACTGTTGGCGCAGCTACATGGATACAAAAGCTGTGTTGAAAAAGAAAGGAAGGCCTTGTTGGAGCTCAAGAAATACATAATCTCAACTACTGACAAGAGGAGGTGTCCGACAATGTTCTCCCTACTTGGACTTACAACACAAAGAGCGATTGCTGCCGTTGGGAGGGAGTTAGATGCAATCGTACAAGCAAAAGGGTGACCGAGATTGCCTTTGGAACACTCAACCTTAAAAAAGAATTCTCTTCTAAATCTTTCTTTGCTGCATCCCTTTGAAGATGTTCGTAGTCTGAGCTTATCCCCAAACAACTTCCCCAACCAATTCAGTGGCTTGTTTGATGATGTTCAAGGTATTTTTACCACACTTTCCCTTGTCAGTTAGTTTGATCATTCGATTTCATATATTTTTTCCATGTTAGGGTTCTACTTGTTTAGCTAACTTATTATATGGACTTTTTTTTTTTTTTCAAATTCTTGAAATTCTTTCTTATACATTTTTGATATTTCTGCATCGAATTGCTCATGTTGTGTGCCATGCTGCGTCTTGCAATCACATCAAACGGTCACTTGTATTCCCTTCACATGAAAATTATAATAATGATCTTATATATATATATATATATATTATTCTTAATAGGATTATTGTTTGCAGGTCATAATAGCCTAGGAAGATTAAGAACCTGGAGATTCTGGATCTATCTTCAAATAGATTCAGCAACAGCATCTTTCCCTTTATTAATTCTGCCACATCGCTCAAAACTCTGTTTCTTGGGCATAACAGCTTTGATGACCATCTTCCTGTTAAAGGTATGTTTATTTCTTATTTGTAACTAAGTGGATACACAAGATGTCCTTATTACTGTTGATGTCTCTCTGTTAGTTTGATTCAAGATTCTTTTTTTTTTTCCTGTAGTTATATATAGTTTAAGTCTTTATTTGTTGGACTTCGTTTCAGAGCTTAACGATTTGACCAACTTGGAAAACTTGGACCTGTCTAGAAATGAGTTTGGTGGGCTCTACCTGTACAAGGTAACTCAAAGTTTCTGGTTACTACCCGCAAAACATAGATTTTACGGTTGATCGATCGACTTCAATGCCAAGCTGAAGATCCTCAGATCAGACAATGGTGGAGAATACACAAGTCATGCATTCAAACAGTACCTGACTCAACATGGAATTATTCATCAAACAAGTTGTCCATATACTCCCTCAACAAACGGAGTTGCTGAAAGGAAGAACAGACACCTGATGGAGGTAGCCAGATCAATGATGTTCCACACCAATGTTCCACACCAATGTTCCAAAAAGATTCTGGAGTGATGCGGTGGTGACTGCTACTTATCTGATCAATAGGACTCCAACTCAAGTCCTCAAAGATCTATCACCGTTTGAAGTCCTTAACCAGACCAAGCCAGCTTTGGACCACTTACGGGTGTTTGGATGTCTCTGCTTTGTGCTGATACCAGGGGAGCAGAGAAACAAACTGGATGCCGGGAGCACAAAAGCGATGTTCATTGGCTACTCTCCAACACAAAAGGGGTATAAGTGCTATGATCCAGTAGCCAGAAAAGTTTTAATATCAAGGGATGTGAAGTTTGTGGAAACAAAGGGATATTATGAGGTGAAGAATTGGGATGATCTGAGGGACTTACCGCAATCAGAAAGAGCCACAAACCTCAGAATCATTTTGGAGAACTTCGGCATTGGCATGTCTCCAGCAACTCAAGAAACAAGAAGGAATATCCCTGAAGCTACTGCACTTGTTCCAGAAGCTGTAGTTGGAGAAGATGTGATTAATGAAAATGAAAAAATTGCCCATCCTGACCTTGAAAGGGGGAATCAACAAGAAGCTCATGATCAGGATGAGACCAAATCAGAATCAGTTCCTGAGACTCAAGATCAAGTTCCAGAAGAAACAAATGAGGCAGCACCTGATCAGATACAGCCTTTGCGAAGGAGCACAAGAATCAGGCAACCGAAAGTCTACTTCAATGCTAAAGCTGTGGCACATCCAGTGAGTGCAGTATGCTCGCTTGCTCAATATCCAGAAAAACATCAAGTCTTCATTGGAGAATTGGATCAAGAGTACATCTCAAACACCTATGAAGAGGCAATGCAAGACAAAGAATGGAGAGAGTCTGTTGAAGAAGAGATCAATGCCATGATCAAGAACAACACCTGGTATGAGACTGAGCTTCCAAGAGGAAAGAAAGCCGTGACCAGCAGACTCTTGCATACCATCAAGTATCTTGCAAATGGAAAGCCAGAAAGGAAGAAAACCAGACTAGTAGCAAGAGGATACACACAAGTGTATGGAGAAGATTATCTAGACACGTTTGCACCAGTGGCGAAGCTTCATACAATCCGGATACTCATCTCATTGGCAGTGAACCTAGAGTGGGATATTTGGCAAATGGATGTAAAGAATGCTTTTCTACAAGGTGAACTAGAAGATGAAGTGTACATGAGACCACCTCCGGGAATGAAAGAGATGGTAAAGCCAAGAAATGTCCTCAGACTCAGAAAGGCGATCTATGGCTTGAAGCAATCACCAAGAGCTTGGTACCACAAACTAAGCACTACATTGAATGGAAGAGGATTTGTGAAGTCTCAAGCGGATCACACACTCTTCACTCTCACCAGCAAGTCCGGGATTATTGTGATCCTAGTCTATGTGGACGACATCATCATTACTGGTAGTGACAAGGAGGGGATCAGTGCCACCAAGACATTCCTCAAGACCGCATTTGACATCAAGGATCTAGGTGAACTGAAGTACTTCCTCGGGATTGAGATGTGCAGATCAAAGGAGGGGTTGTTCATGTCCCAAAGAAAATATACTTTGGATATTCTAAAGGAGGCAGGAGATCTTGGAAGAAGACAAGCCAAGACACCACTTGAAGAAGGCTACAAGACACTGCGAGAGGGGGAGTATGAAGATACTCCATTTGAAGATGTCAAGCAATATAGGAGAATTGTTGGAAAGCTGATCTATCTAACCATTACCGGCCAGATGTTTGTTTTGCAGTAAATCAGGTGAGCCAGCACATGCAAAATCCCAAGGTTCATCACTGGAACATGGTGGAGAGAATCCTAAGATACTTAAGGGAGGCTCCGGGTCAAGGCGTATGGATGGCTTGCAACAGAAACACTGAGGTTGTTGGATACTGTGATGCAGATTGGGCTAGAGACAGAACAGACAGAAGATCAACTACCGGCTATTGCACATTCATTGGAGGAAATTTGGTTACATGGAAGAGTAAGAAGCAGAAGGTTGTGTCTTGCTCAAGTGCAGAAGCAGAGTATAGATCAATGAGGAAATTAACCAGTGAACTCATCTGGATAAAGAGTCTTCTAGGCGACTTGGGGATTGAGATCACCAACCCCATGACCATGCATTGTGACAACCAAGCCGCAATACACATTGCGTCCAATTCAGTCTTCCATGAGAGGACAAAACACATAGAAGTAGACTGCCACAAGGTAAGACAAGCAGTAGAGCAACAAGTGATCCTCCCATGCTACACAAGGAGTGAAGATCAACTGGCGGACATCTTCACCAAGGCGGCCAGCAGCAAAGTTTGTGAGTCCATTCTTCCAAGACTAGGACTCATAAACCTTCCATGTCAGTGATCCCCTCACCATGGAGTGTTCTACTCTTTTTCCTTTGCTTGGTTTTTATCCAAGTGGTTTTTCCAAGTAAAGGTTTTAATGAGGGAATACTTCATGGCTTTCCAAGCTTGACTTGTTTCATATGGTCAAGCTTGAGGGGGAGTGTTGACATGAAGAAATCATGGATACCTAAAACATGGTTCCCAAAATTATGGACCTTGTTTATGGGAGCTCATGAATTCATGGATCCTTAAAACATGGTTCCCAAAATCATGGACCTTGTTTATGGGAGTTCATGAATTCATGGACCTTGTTTATGGAAGATGTCTTTTGTATTCTCTATATATTACAATGTATTTGCAAAGAAATGAATCAAGAAAATAAGTTTCTCTCCTTCTTATTCTTATTTGTTCTTGAGTGTTCTTGAGTGTTCTTGAGTGTTCATACTCTTTCTCTTCATAAATCATCAATTCTAACAATCATGCACAGCCAATTCCTTTTTTCTATAGACAATACATTAAAATCGAAACAAAAACAAGTTTTATTCATTCAATATGTAACGTAGTACATAGAGAATCAAAGTGAAAAAGAGCAAACTTACTTAGACTTTAATCAAGCATACAAGGATCAGTCATTCAAGCAGACCAGTAGCTTTGAATTTCTCTTCCATGATTCTATCCATACGAGCTGCCATGTCTGGAGTCAGATAATTTTCCCAATCTCTGGGCTTTCCTTTCCTGAAAAACGCGCTGTTTGTATAAGGAGAAGGACGATCTTCTCTCACCTTATCCCCTTTGTTAGATTCAAGATTCTTTAACGTCTCGAAGCTGCAAAGATTCACAACTTTCTCAACAACCCCATCATTCTCTTCCTCAACTGTGAACCCAAAACCCATGAACTCAGCCAATCTCTTCACATAAGGCAAAGGATCAGCACTCAAAATCTCGTAGTTAAGGAACAAATCTGATCTGGATTCACTTGGTGAGCTTTCCAATACGCCAAGACATGATCAAAATAAGGACCGTATATAGATAAACCTTTACAGAACATATCAAATGCCTCTTCAAGACTCTTGACCAGGCCTTCTTCTAACCTTCGCTTTTGGAAGAATTTCCACATGGAGATGAAAGTGTCCTTCGGGTCTCTCCATATGTAAACCATCTTACAACCGACTTCGCGACAGAATCGGGTAATAACTCATGTGGCATATGAGTAGAAAACAGAGTGTTTCTTTTGTCTTTGATAGTATCAATGTGAGGGCACAAAGCGAACTCCATCTCAATGTAAGGAATAAGCTCATGAGGGAGACGTTTTAGGAGAGGGTTCGTGGAATCGTCGAAGCGTGATCGATTGGCGATTGAAAATGCTAGTGATTTGAGCCAAGTGGTGCCTGTCTTTGGGTAGCTACAGATAAGGAAGTCACTGGCTCGTGCTTGGAAGAACTCTTGCGCGTAAAGGGAACCTTCAAGGTAGTGCTGTATCCACCAATAACCACCGTACCTAATCAGGGGGTCTTTCGGCATCCATCCTTTTGCATGAGGAAACGTGGAGATTAGGTCTTGGTACCGTTTCTGATTCTCTCGAACTCCGTTGACTCTGTCTCGTTATGGTGTGGCACGCTAGTGTAGGTTACAGCCTCTGTTGCCGTTGGAGATTGAGGAAGAAGATTGGAGGACATGTTTAATTTTGATCTGTGGGAGATGAGAGATGGTTGCTGTTGGGACAAGATAGACACTGACGTTCGTTTTTAAATCGTTTCTTTTGTCGTTCATTATATTAATAGTAATTCTGATCGGATCAGATAGATTGTCCAGTGAATGATCTGCCTCCTAATCATTTCAATTTTTAATAATGTCACTTTCATCAAAATTATAGTATAAAATAGACTGGCCACTAGCCACATCAAAAATATAGTATAAAATAGGCTGGTTTATGTTGTGATAGGCAAAGCGGAAAATGGCAGCTGAGCAGGATAGGAGGTATAAACTATAAACTAGAGCTAATAACTAAACTATAATTTTCAGTTTTATTAAAATAAAATAAGTTATTTTACTTATAATATAAACTATACAAAATATGAACAAGTATTTAAGCAACAGCATAATTACTTGGAGATTTTGGTTATAACAAATACTTAGTTTATACAAAAAATATGAGGGATGTATTCATTTGAGAATTTTAGGTGATTTGTATAAAAATGACAAAATTACTGTTACAAACTTGAATTTCAAAAACTCATTTAAAATTCACTGTTATTAAACTTGAAATTTCATAAAATACTCTGAAATCCACTGTTATTGAAAATATTTTAAGTTGTGAAGTTTTAATATTTTAAGTGATTTTAAATTGTTTGGGTGGATTTTTCTAGCTAAAAAAATAAAACTAAAATCTCATGGTTTTAGGTGATATTCTAGGGTGGTTTAACAAAAATCACTTGAAACTCTTTAATTCTTTAAAATAATCTACAAATTCATTAAAAATCAAATCAACTCAAATTTTACATTGAATACATCCCCCATAAAGAAGCGACACATAAACTTTTAACAAATTATTCTTCGTTACTTTATCAAACAATGAAGAAATAAATAAGGTTTTGTGAAATAAAGAAAAAAGAAAATATATGAACGTTTAAAATTAAAAAGAAAAATCAAAGAAGAAACTCATCTCAACACTTGGTGTTTGCAAAGGAGATTGTGTTTGATCTGACCTGCTATCACTACATAAAAATATTTCAAAATGATATTAATTGCATATTTGAATTTAAGTAGGGTAGATCTTTTACCTTTTACTTATTTTATAATTTGTAACTTACACTATTGTCTATAATTTGTATCATCTTATTTATAACGAGGGAAAGGTCTCAAGTTATGATTATAATGACGACCAGCTCAATAATTTTATTGGATCTAGGATAGCAACCTTTAAATTTTATATATATATTTAAAGTTTTTATAATTTTTTTAATATAACATATTCTATTATTATAAAATGTACGATAGAAATATATTTTAGATCGTTTTTATATTTGTGTATTAAATATATATTTATAAATTGATGCAATTAGCGGTAAATTCTCATAAGTTAATTAGAATTGTCAGTTGTGGAATCGTCTATTATATTTTCATACTTTGTAATAACATGATTTTAAAATTAATAGAATCGTCTAAGGCTTCTTATAGCAAGGGATACCGGCGTTACTTTCTATGGCTTCCTATAAGGGCTGGAATACCTTGCTTCTATGGATTCAAAATCTATAACAATAAAGGAGACTTTTCTATCTCCTCCTTCTGCCACGTCATTAGGAAGAGGAGGGCAAATTACGCCACGTAAGCTTCTTATTTTCAACATAATCCCGTATCTTCACAATTGGGCCACGCTATTTTCTAAACCTATTAATCCAGACAATGGGCCTTATTAGAACTTAGTTTTGTTCTGTGTCCGCCGTGACTAACGATAGAATGCATTCAGTCGGCCTTTGTAATGATGGCGTTAACAATCTTTACACCTCTCTCTCTCTACTCCTTCGCATTCTTTATCTCAGAACCCCTTACATGGTAACGCCCGCATTGGAGATCTACAAAATAGCAATGAAGAGACGATGTCAATCATCTCACCCAACAAATCATTGAATATTATCTCTTTTAAGCTCAGATATCTTCGATGGCCACTGCATGCCTCCTTCTGTCTGAATTAAAAATCGTCTATGTGCTAAGAAAGTCGAGGTGCATCTGCTCCTATTTTATGCTCTTCATCAACGAGAAGGTAACGCCGGTTAATACCCACTGTCCATGTTTTCCGATTTACTATGTTTATATTTCTTCGGAGGACTAATGATATATTTTCTCTTCCGAGAGCTAGATTTATTCTTCTCAATGTTGTTGTGTAGTCAATTCCTGATTAACTCACTCCTCAACTTCTTAATTTTGTTAAATCAAATGTTACTGTCACTTTATCTCCCTATTCGTCTTATCCCGTGGCGACGCCTAAGACTCCAACCACCTAGGGTATGAACGTCTGTAAAGCTTCTAGAAAAAACATACGAGTTTTTTATTCTTCCAATCTATTGAGAAAATATATGTGAGATCGAAAGATATGATTTCTGCAGTCGGTGATGGTCCTCATGCTCAAGAAGAAACTCCAGTTCTCATAATTTAGCGAATTCTTAATATATGTTGTTCATCTTACCAAAACGTTATTAACTTTCCACATTTCCTTTTGGCTTTTTCCAGTCGACTGTGATTGCTTTTGATTACCAAACACTTTCAAGAATCTCTTGAGGATTAAAGGTGGATTACCTATTTTCTCAGCTGTAGTTCCTCACGTTGGCCGTAAATTGAGATATACTAAAACCCCTCCTACTGTCAATTTTGGATTCTTTTCCTGTTTTTTTTTTCTGCAGCTGATCCTCAAGTCTGCAGGTGTAAGAGAATTACTTATTTCTCACATAATGCAGCTATTGCCATGGGGATTAGAACCACTAAGATATTGGGAACTTTAGCTGGGTGGATGAAGCTATTTTCTCTCAGGGGACACCAAAGGCATGTCCCACTAGCTGAAAGATCAAATGCTCTGTAAATGCTGAATACTACTCTGCTTTTATTGAATAATGATCACTGGCTTTATATAGCCTTACAAACTCAACGACATCGCTTAACGTAATGCTAAACTTAAGCTAACAACTAAGACCATAAGACTCGGTCTTTATTACAACGAAGACAAGAACAAGACTTAATCAAAGTGAACTACTCCAAACGACCTCCTTTATTCTCGGCTTAGGATTTGCTCCAACAAACCCTCCCTAAACTAAGCTTGGTGAAAGCTTAGCTTATCTTCAATTGAGCAAACTCCAAGCTTGCTTCTTAACTTCTCGAACACGTCTCGACTTAATGCCTTAGTAAAGATATCTGCCACTTGTTCTTGTGAACCACAATGCTCAAGGTTGATCTCACCATTGTTGACTAGCTCACGTAGAAAATGAAAACGGACCCCAATGTGTTTGCACCTCCCATGGAAAATTGGGTTCTTAGAAAGCTTGATGGTTGATGTATTGTCACACATGATCTTCGTACTACCACCAACTTCATATCCCAGTTCTTCCTGAATTCTCTTGAACCAAATTGCTTGGCAAGCACACACTGATGCAGCAACATACTCAGCCTCGGTAGTGGAAAGTGTAACTATTGGCTGTTTCTTAGACAACCAAGCAACCGCAGCTTCATCCATCAAGAACACATATCCTGATGTACTCTTTCTACTATCGATGTCACCAGCGAAGTCACTATCTGTGTAAACTAACACTTCTCCAGCTCCTCCTCTCTTGTACCAGATTCCGTAATCCAAAGTTCCACTCAAGTATCTCAAAACCCTCTTAGCCGCCTGTATGTGAAGTCTGGTAGGACTGGACATAAAACGACTCAAGAGGCTCACGGAAAACTGCAGGTCTGGTCGTGTTGTTGTGATATACATGAGGCTCCCAACGATCTGTTTGTAGAGTGTTTTCATCCACTGGTTCTCCTTCTCTATCCATATCCAGCTTGTTTCCTGGAACCATAGGGTTACATACTGCATTACAGCCTTCCATATCAAACCTCCTTAAAACCTCCAGTGCATACTTCGTCTGAGAGATGTGAATTCCTTGTGATGTCTGCAACACTTCAATTCCCAAGAAATATCTCATCTTCCCTAAGTCTGTCATATCAAACTCACGCTGCATTGATCTCTTGAACTCTTCCATCATCTGAAAGTTATCTCCCGTATAAATGAGATCATCAACGTAGACGCTGACCATGAGAATGTTGCCTTCTTTGTTGTTCTTCAAGAACAGAGTTTCTTCATTCTGAGACTTGACAAAACCGGCTTTGATGAAGTATTCTTCAATGCGGCTGAACCAAGCCCTTGGTGCCTGTTTTAAGCCATACAATGCTTTGTGCAATTTGTAGACTTTACCCTCATGACCTTCAACTTCGTAAACCGTCTGGTTGATGCACATATACGTCTTCTTCAAGTATTCCATGTAGGAAAGCAGATTTTACGTCTAGCTGATAGACATTCCAACCCTTCTGAGCAGCTCTAGCCAGTACTGTCCTGACTGTGTCCATTCTGGCAACCGGAGCGTAGACCTCTGTGTAATCTATACCGTGCTTCTGAGAGTACCCCTTGGCCACCAATCGAGCTTTGAACTTGCTTATCTCTCCGTGTTCGTTAAGCTTTGTTTTATAGATCCATTTTACTCCAATGCATTTGACTCCATCTGGAAGATCAGTGAGCTCCCAGGTTTGATTCTAACGATTGAACTCATCTCGTTGTCCATAGCTGCTCTCCACTTCAAACTCTTTTGCGCTTCTTCAAACGTTGCAGGATCAGATGAGTTTACTTCCACCATATAAGCCATGTCTGCTTCTTCTTCATCTGTGACTACAAAACCAGTGACATAATCATTGAGATATCGTGGGGGTCTTGTTCTTCGTCCCTCCCTGACTCCCACGATCTCCTCATTTTGAGCCTCTACTGTGGTTTCCACTGGTTCTTCATTGACTGCTTCACCAGTTTGTCCTTCATCCTCACTGCCTTCTGCTTCACTTTCTTCCCAAGCTGTGTTATCATCGTTCCAAGTGAAACATTCTCAGAGCTGTGATCTTGATCTCCTTCCCAATCCCAGCCTCTTTCTTCTTCAAAACAACGTCTCGGCTGATGATGACCTTCTTAGTCTTTGGTTGTATAATTTGTAACCCTTAGACTCTTCAGAGAAACCATCAGAACACATACAGTGCTCTTATCATCGAGCTTCGTGTCTCTTCTCATCTGGAATGTGAGCGTGTGCGAGATTCCCCCATACTCGGAAGTGTTCCACTTTGTTTCACACCACTCCAAGCTTCTTGTGGTGTGATGTCCTTAACTGCATGTGTAGGGGCATCTATTGAGCACGTAAAACGTCCACATCACTGCATCTGGCCAGAAGATTCTCGGAACCTTCTTGTAGAGAGCAGAGACCTCACCATGTTCATAACGGTGCGATTTTTTCTTTCTGCGATACCGTTCTGCTGTGGGGTGTAGGCCGTGGTGAGTTGTCTCCGAATGCCCTCCTCTCTGCAGTAGTCAGAGAACTCAGTAGAAGTATACTCCCCTCCTCTGTCGGTTCTCAGGCATTTTAAGCTTTTTTCTGTCTCAACTTCTACCTTCTTCTTAAACACTTTAAAAAGATTAAACGCCTCTGACTTTTCTTTTAAGAAATAAACCCAAGCTTTTCTGCTATGATCATCGATAAAACACAGAATGTACCTCTTCCCAGTTGTGGAGATAGGATTGATAGGCCCACAAATGTCGGAGTGTACAAGTTCTAGTACTTCCTTAGCTCTCCATGTGCTCTTCTTGATATGGCAGTTCTCGGTTGTTTACCAATGAGACAATCAGAGCAAGTGAAGTCTGAGCTTCAAACTGTGGAAGTCCTCGCACCATCCCCTTCTTTTGTAGCGTTTTCATCCCACGGTGGCTCAAGTGACTGTATCTTTCATGCCACAACTTTGTCATATTTTCTGTAGTGGTCTGTAGGCACTGTTGATGTCTGGAAACGTTGTCTCTTCTTTGGTCGAACATCACAAACATCCTGTTTCTACTCATTTTACTCTCCGCCATCAGACCTTTCTCATCGTGATAGATTTTGCAGGTTCCCTTCTGTATGATGATTGTTAGGTCCTTCTCTTGAAGCTGTCCAAGACTCAACAGGTTGTTCCTCAACTCTGGTACGTAGTAGACGTTGCTGATGATGTAAGTTGAGTCATTAAGTATCATCTTGACATTCCTTTACCACTGACCTCCATTCTCTTATTATTTCCTAGTTTCACCGAGTGTTTAAACTCCATATCAATACTTGAGAACAGTTCCTTGTCTCCACTCATGTGGTTTGAACATCCAGAGTCAAGGAACCATGCTCGCTTTCTCCCACCTCCATGTTCTTCAGATTGAGCCATTAAGGCCCACGTTGAAGCTTTCTCCACGTCTGAGATGTCATCTTCTTCACCCTTAATGTACGCCATCAGAAGCATCTCTTCGGTTTCAAAGTCAGCATAATTTGCTTCCTCATCCCATTTAGGGCACTCGTTTGAAAATGCCCAAGTTATGGCACTTGTAACACCTCGATCATGCTCTTGTTGAACGTTCTGCCTCGACCACGTCCCCTGCCTCTTCTCTAGCACTTGTTCCTCTCCCGTAAGTCACTTTGAGGCACTTGATCATCTCCTTTTCTGGTTTCTTAAACTTTTGCTCATGGACTGCGAGGGAGCTCTGCAACTCATCCAAAGTGATGCTCTCAATGTCCTTTGACTCCTCTATAGAGACCACAACGTACATGAATTTCCTCACTGAGAGTCCTGAGGATCTTCTCCACCACTTGGTATCATTCAAGGTTTCTCCATTACTTCTTCATCTGGTTCGTGATTGCCAGCAGCACGAGTGAAGTACTCTTCAATGTTCTCTGTCTCCTTCATCTCCAACACCTCGAAATCTCTTCTCAGCTTCTGCAAAAGTGATCTCTTCAACCGAGCGTTCCCACCAAACTTCGCCTCATCGATTCCCAGATGATTTTGGATGTCTTCCTATCCAAGATCTGCTCAAAGGTAACTCTATCGATGCTTTGATAGAGATAGTGCTTGACTTTGTGGTCGTTCGTCTTGGCGTTGTCCAGCTGCTGCCTCTGTTCATCTGATAGAACTGTCGTTATTGCTGGTTCTTCGTACCCGGTTTCGATCAAGCTCCATAACCCTCTAGCACGGAAGAAGTTCTCCATAACCTACTCCAGTGATCCCAGTGTCCATCGAACTGAGGAAGCTTCATCTTGTCGTCACCCATTTCTTCTCTCTTTTGTGTTTAAAGCTACGGCTTTGTTTTTTTTTTTCAGAAAAAACAGAGCTCTGATACCAATATGAAAGATCAAATGCTCTGTAAATGCTGAATACTACTCTGCTTTTATTGAATAATGATCACTGGCTTTATATAGCCTTACAACTCAACGACATCGCTTAACGTAATGCTAAACTTAAGCTAACAACTAAGACCATAAGACTCGGTCTTTATTACAACGAAGACAAGAACAAGACTTAATCAAAGTGAACTACTCCAAACGACCTCCTTTATTCTCGGCTTAGGATTTGCTCCAACACTAGCTTGTTTTTGTTCGTTAATTCCATATTCAATTAACCAAAAATAATAATATGCTCTTCAGATTTATGTGTACAGCTATTGCCATGGGGATTAAAGCGTTAGTCTGAATCCGAGAACTTCATAGTGGAGGGCATGTTTGTTTTTTTAGCAGTTGGGCCATCAATGCTTTTCACATGACGAAAACAACACCCACGAGTTTGGTTGTTTATACACATTGATGTGTGCGATGGTTCTTGCGTCGCAGTGCGTCTTTAAAAGCAGAGGTAAAAAGCAAACGGTTTGGTTCAATTTCAAGTTGTTCGCAGTGTGTCACTCATCTTCTCGGATTTCAATATCAACATTCATCTCTAGGCACTGAGTCCAGGCTTTTGAATACTTCGTCTAATTATAAGTGTTTCAGGTCTTCTCACATGTTAAAGCAAGATAGTATTTCCTTAGCAAACATGGTGGGAAGGATCTTTCTATGTTACAAGGCGTTGAAGATCTCACAAGTGCCTTACCATTCACCATGTTAAGGGCAATTGAGAAATATTTTAAATATGTTGGAGTTGCTATCAAACTTGATCCTGACATAAAAATTCCATGTTTGGTAAGTTTATAATATCTCTTTTGGTTTCTATGAACTATCATCATCCCTCCTTCTTGGTTGTCTAAGGGAACGTAGGTTTAAATAAAAATATGACTTTCATATTTTGGACCATCATTCTCTTTTCACTCATCAAGTAAATGGTCTTCGTACTAAATGCAGATGCCATTGGAGAAGGTAATTAGCACAGTGGTTTCTATTTGTATTCCATTTGTTTCTTCAGATGCATGCATTGTGTTTGATGTACATCTTTGAATTTCACTGTTGCAGGAGGGATCTATGTTTTTATCCTTTCTTCTGTAGGCGCGCAAATTTTTGCTTTGCTTCCGAGTCAGGATGCGGCTGATGCGTATGGCTATTGAGATGCATTTAGATTTTTTTCCAAACTCTGCTTGCACAAGCTTTATAGATCGAAATTATAGTTCTAAATCAGCTTTGCTTATCTTATTGGTGGGAACTTCCATGGTAATTACCATTCATCGCAATTTTAAGTAATCAGGCAGCCCTTTACATCATATTTCATCTACCCTATCTCAATCAGAGACGTAAGGTCATTTAGCCCCATCTGATCCATCTCATGAAGCTCATGTAATATTGGACCATCTCTCTCACCAAGATCCAAATTTATTTAATCTAGAAGTGGACAGTTTTTGTCCATCTTGATTGCGAGAGTAATCACAAGCCACTGAGCACTATGTTCTTCTACAATAGACAATATACAATAACATATATGTGTATTGGTTTCTTATCTCTTATGTACTATCTGACATATGCAGCTTGGTGCATTGCAGATTGTTATATTTGCTATCGAGTTTTTGTATTGGCATAATGATTGTTATTATTCACTATAACATGAAGAATAATATTATCCTACACCATCTTTGTAGATGTTATTAGTAATTTTAAAAGAATATGATGAATATGAAAACGTTAAAGTGCAAATAAAACAAACGTCAAATTCAAAAAGACAACAATATTAAGAAAATAAAGTTATTTGTAGCAGCTTTAGTTGTATATATATTTTCGGTAGATAAATTAAAATAAAATAAAAAGCTATTGAAAAAAACAATACAATAGTTTAAAAGGTTTATGCTAGACAATTGGCGCATACAAAATAAAACAAGTCTGCTATATACAAAGTAGAACAAACATTTAAGAAATTGTATAAACAATTATAATTAAAAAACTCTAATCCTAATACAAATTTACGATCTTCAGGAGAAAAGTAAATTAGTTAAAATTAATAATAACAATTTTAATTAGACTACGAAAATGAGATGAGAATGTGTTTTAACTAAGCAAAAAACACAATAAAAAAGAAAGATAATATTTAAAAATTACAAATATATTTGATACCAAATAAAATCAATACATTAAATATAAAGAATATTAGTTAAACAAAGTAACTATAATTTCTATATCAAAAGAAGACAAAATTATTATAATATTCATTACATGTTTTATCAAATCGAGATCAATAAAATAAAAAGTGAATCGCACGAAAAAAATTATTTGTTCAACAAATCAAGGTTAAAGAAATTATAAGATAAAAGATGAATACTCATATTTAAAGGTTCATATATAATCAAAATATACAAATAAATAGTAAATAAAGTAAAATAATGTAAAAAAATCTATCTTACAGTATAGAAATTTTAAGATTTTAATAAGTTAAAAGATGAATAATCATAGTTAAGGATTAAAAGATAATCAAAATATGCAAATAAATAGTAAATAAAGTAGAAAAATCTAACTTATAGTATAAAATTTTTAAATAGAAATATGAATTTACAAGAAAAGGTAGTAAATTACTACCGAACCATTGACTTTTATCCATTTATTTGTCTAACAAGGTACAATAATTTTATGAGCAAAATATTTATAAGCTGAAAACTTAAAGTTCATTACGTAAAAAACATTTAAGTGAAGAGGGGAAAGCGCACAATTGTAATCCACTAGTTAATATAT
>CAJHQP010010938.1:0-16799 GCA_905132765.1 Moricandia arvensis
AGAGAGATATGATACAAATATAAAAACATGAGATACTCAAGTCTTATTTGTTTTTACCAATGGCATGAGTTTATAATTTGACAGTGATCCACAGCTTTACACATCCCCAGACTAAGTTAGAGAGTTGTGTGTCGAAAATCACAAAGACGAAAAAACATACCATAATGTATACACCTCACAGTCTATTGCACACTAGTGTAAAATATTTAACATAAGAAACAGTACACCTGGACAGATACACTCTGGGTTTCCTTAGCTCGATTCAACTAATAAATACTTTTCTTATTCAATTATCTCTCATTAGGTGAGCTTTGTCTAGACGAGGGTTTAGAAGCAATATGTGAGACACAATGAACTCTGACACATGATGATGCTCTAAGATGAAAAATATTTTTAACTGATTTTTTTTAAGATGTATGATTTGTACTCTCCACTCTTGTGATGCCACATGTACATCACTCTATTGTGTACAAGCACATGATTGTGTCTATCATGGAACATAACTGTACATATTGTTATTCGGTATATTAAAGGCAAGTTTCATTATGTACTAAGCAAACACTAGATTGAATCACACATTGCATGTTTGACCAATTATGATCAAACATTTAGTACCACTTGTTACACATATTTTCAGATAAATCTTTTGAGATATCCACAGTACACGTATACATAGATGACACATCTCTACTTGTCTATGTACATGTGTGTACATGTGACAATCGTTATGTGTCTACATACGTATAATATCATACTATTATTTATGTACCATAATGCTCGAATCATGTCTCACTGCCACACAATGAACATTGTTATATATCCTATTTTTAAGAAAAGTAGAAACCCATAACCCCAAGCATTTTACTTAAAATTAAACAGTCTTGATATGTTTTGTTATAAAGACTCACTTCATGATCTATACAATCTAAAAAGAACACTAAACTAAATTGAAGACACCAAGTTAAGGAAAAAGATAAGATTCGTAGCCTTGATAATATATCTACCATATTGGATTACCAACTTACCAACATCATCATCATCATCATCTCCCTTTTCATCTATATCTTCATTGTTCGTAGTGTTACTTAAAGTTTAATAGTGTACATATGTACGATAAATATGGGGGTAGCATGTGTCACAATATAGTACCAGTAATGCACATGTTCACAAATATAATTTGTTACGTATATTTGAAAGTTTCATTTTTCAGTGCAAAAATCGTCATTTGTAGCTCTTACATGAACCAGTCCATCGAGAAGCTATCACAAAGAGTATATTTGAAATTGTGACATGAAACCACCAATCTTAAATGTTAAATACATTTTCAATTTCAATTACACAATGTATATCTCATGATTTTAAGTACTCATTAAACAAGTATCATCTCCAGATTTTAACGAACTATATACATGCTATAGATTACACTTGTACACAATCCCATGTACATCGAGATGTATTTTGTCGATATGAATATTGTATATATCTCAATTGCATTAATATGATCATGGTGAGATAATTGTCAATTGGTAAATTGAGGCAAATAAAGAGAAATTATTTATTACGAAGCTTAGGGGTGCAAAAGAAAATACAAAACAATGAGGGACTCATTCCCGCATTGTGAGGATCTGAATGGATGCAGCAAGAAGTTAGAGTTTAATTAGAAGAAAAAGTATGCATATTAAATAGTTAGATTGTAAACGAAATTATACAAAAGTAGCAGGACTGAACATAGCAAAAAATCAAAATTGCCATTGATGCTCTAGAGCTGCTACGGTGGACCACAACAGCGAGAGCGAGGTCATGACCGCCGGGATAGAGAGAGTCGGAGTCCCTAACGATGCCCGTGATATTGATGGTACTCTTGCGCCAAATCCAATGCATCATCTCTAGTGTTAATCCACCCTCTCGCCAAACCTTCACCTCAAGCCCTCTCGCTGATGAAATTATAGCCACCAGACTGCTTCAACTGCCTCTGTCAGACCCTCTCCACCGTGACGAGCTTCCACTAACTCGCGTCAGATCGACTCTCTCCACTTGACTTGCCGAACGACCTCTCTAGCTCCTGTTCTCCTTCCTTAATCTCTCTTACAGCATGTATCTCATTAAACTAAACGTTCATTTTAGGAACGCAATCATTTTTTGAAAGGTAATTCGTGAGAACTATGATTGAGATAAGAAAAAGATAAGAGGAATGCAGTCGGTCCCACTGTTGGCAAAAGCTAAAAAATTTAAATTAATTTATGAATAAAGCTAGGTTTTTAGTTAGCAAAAACTACTTATTAGTTGAAAGCGTCTACACTAAAATATTTAAAGAGTAAAACTGGCCCAAGAGGTGTAAATCGTTTCCCTTATAGTATTGCCACTTGCACACACGAAGAAAGAAGAATCTCTTGGTTAAAAGAAATAAAATAAAAATAAGGTTCGTACTTTGTTGATATGTAGGAAAGATGATTGATCTCTTCTAAAACACAAAAATAAACAGCCCACTCTATTTTGTAATTATTCATGAAGAATGAACTGGTAATGACCAATCAACACATCTAGTCCGCCTGAACATTTTACACAATTCAAAAATATGACAGTAACCGATCTAAAAATATCTAACTTACCGAAACAAAAAATTTACAAGTACATAGATGGACACAAGATTCTTTACCCGAAAGAACCCTAACCGAGAAGACTGATCGACTTGCATATACCTACATAAAAGGAACGAGCCGAATATATCTGACTCGATAAGTACCAATTCATATCCGAACTAATACATAAATAATCAAGACTGTGACTCCATGTGATCTATTTATATATTTTAATTTATTATTAGTTGTAATAAATTTATTTGAAATTTTCATTATTATTTTTATAACATATTTAGTAGTATGAAATATAAATGTCATTTGAGTTAAAAATGTTTAGTTTCAGTTATTAATAATTGATTTTTGTGAAAAATTGGCATTTTAAATCATAAAAGTTGGCAAAAATTTGCACTTTAAACTTGAGTTCAATTACTAATACTTTAATCAGTGAAACTTGTTTCAATCCCTCTTATTATATTAATTGAAGACAGTCATTTTAGTGATTTATGCTGATGTGTCGCTTATAGGAGAGCTCTCCGATTAATTGTTATATATTGATTGTTGATAGTTTTATTTTATATTTTATTTAGTTTAAGTTTTTAAAATGAAACTAATCCTAGAATTACCTAATCTAATATATGTTTCCAACAAACAATAAAACATCTTAAATATAGATAAATTAACACTAACTTATATAGAAATAATTTAATATCATAGATTACATTATATAATTTGATAATCCTCTATATATTAAATGAGAGTACATTTGACACGTGTCGCTCACACAGCCCTTCTCAGCCGAAATAACACGATTCTATTGGTTGATTTTTAGAAATTCATTTTTGATTTATTTTTTCTTCATCTACACATACTTAAATGGAAAAGAACTATAAACACTGTACCTTATATTGTATTCTCGTTCAAAATACATCCTTTTCCGATGATTTCTTCTTTAATGCATTTAATACTCATTAAATAAGACAGATTAAAGGAAACAATGTAATGTCGAGAAAATTGGAAAACTAATTTGAATTCGTATTAATTATTGGTTATTAGTTTCCTTATAACAAATATTAGTTAATACATGTATAATTAGTTGCCTTATAACAAATTAAATTATTTTCACAATAATATTCAGTAATACATGTAATAATTAGTTTCCTTATAACAAATATATTACTTGCGCAAGAATATTAGTTAATACATGTAATAATTAGTTTCCTTATAACAATATATTACTTCGCAAGAATTATTACATGATACATGTAATAATTAGTTTCCTTATACCGAATAAATAACTTGGGCAGGAATATTAATAATATTCAAAGTAAATAAATACACGACCAAGTTCCCATATTTTTTCTAACCAGAAGCAAGATGAAGAACAATGAAGCTCCATTACTGGGAAGAACAAACAACAATCAGAAAAAGAAGAGAGAGAGAAGATAAGATGTGAGAAGATGAAGAAAGTTGCTTCAACGGCTGCTCCAATGGTCGCCGTGAACATGTCTCAGTTCTTCTCCAAAGCAACTTCTACGATGATCGTTGGTCACCGGACAGAACTTTCCCTTGCCGGAATCGCTCTTGGAAGCTCATTTTGCTAACGTCACCGGCTTTTGGTATCCATTTGTAATTTTGTTTTCTCGATCTGATCGACTTTGCGTGGTCATGATCGTGCTCATTTTTTACGATCATTGCTTTTGATGTACATAGTTTAATTGTTTCGTTCATTATAGTTAAGCACTTGTCGATCTCTACGTTCGTTATTATTTTTGGTGATGGTGGTGTATTGACTGTTTTCCGACGTGTCGTTTTAGGATTTGATTGGCGGACAAAAAGGAGCTGGACCAGCTTCAGAGTTGAAACTTCGATTCTTTGGTTTTGTTCTGGTTTAAGAACAAGAAGCTTTTGGTGTTTGTGTTTTGTGACTTATCCTCGTGCGGAGGTAATTATGGGATATCTGAGTTCTGTCTTGTCTTCTTCGAGCCAAGTTCACGCCGGCGACGGACCTGTTAGCGGCGGTGGCCTCAGGTTGACTGTCTTCCTCTTGCCTAGCTTTATCTTATCTTTGCTTTTCAGCGAGAATGGTTACAGATTACTTTGATTTTAGCTGTGTGATTATATGTTGAGGCATTAGTATCGTTCCTAGATTTAAACTCTTTATGCATTCTTTGAACATCACATGTAAAGAGTTTCTTCTTACTCCTTATGAGTCTATGAAAGGTTTTGACTGTACATGCTCAATTTAGATAAACATTGTAATTGATTTTTCTTAATTTACTTCCCATGTACAGTCAGAACGGCGAAGTTTTAGCTATGGATATGCCAAGCTCTCCTGGTAAAAGATCTTCAATGGAGGACTTCTATGAGACCCAGAATCGATGGTGCTTGATGGGGAAATTGTTGGTCTTTTTGGAGTCTTTGACGGTTACATTGTCTCTCCCCCCCATGCTACTTTAAGTTCTAACCACTTATATCATTACGTAGGCACTGATATGATCACTTGGAGATTTGGAAGATTCGATTTTGCATGATCCAATTAACTGTGTAGTTAGTAACATTTATCTTGTTTAATTGCGTTTTGTACATGGTAAGTGGCTTTGAAGAGGCCAGTGTAGTGATGAAGCTAATGTTTATGTACATGACATGGAGGTGCACGTGCAGCTGAGTATGTGAAGCAAAATCTATTCAGTAACCTCATCAGGCATCCAAAGTTCATCTCTGACAGCGATAGGTTGTTTTCACTTTTAATCTTGTTGGCCAAAGGATTCAATTAGATAGAACCTCTCAAGGTGTTTAATTTACCATTCCTGATTTTTTTTTTAAATTGCTTCTCAGCTGATGCATACAACCCAGACAGACTCAGAGTTTCTCAAATCAGAAAATAACCAGAACAGAGATGCTGGTTCAACCGCGTCAACAGCCAGCTTAGTTGGTGACCGTTTACTTGTTGCAAATGTAGGGGACTCTAGAGCTGTCATATGTAGAGGTGACAATGGTAATGATTGTTCAATTTTGGTTATGTCTTTTATTTATTGTAACCGTTTTAGGTGTAACACTCTTGTACATGAAATCTGCCATGTTCTATTAAACAATACATCATTTAGGATAAAGTTGTGAATGTCAGTGGTGTTTTTCTTGTATGGTACTCATATAACTCTTTTTGTCAGAAGCTATTGCTGTATCCCGAGATCACAAGCCTGACCAAAGTGATGAGCGCCAAAGAACTGAAGATGCGGGAGGATTTTGTCATGTGGGGCTTGGTACGTAAGAAATTGTTTAATAGAAACCTTTCTTCTTAGATGCATTTATATCGTTACTTAAATGCTAAAAAGAAACATGGAGAGTTGGAGGAGTTCGTGCTGTTTCTGGTGCATTTGGCGATAGGTTCATTGAAACAATACGTTGTTGCTGATCCGGAGATACATGTACTGTCTTTGCATCATAATCTCGGTCCATATATAAGAAAGTTAATAATTTTGTGCTACGGGGTAAGGGAGTGACTATTTGTGGCTACATCATATGTGACTACACCAGTTCATTGTCTTCCTTCACTTATGAACATATGTTGATAATTTTCAGGAGGAAAAAGTTGATAGCTCTCTTGACTTTCTCATTCTTGCAAGTGATGGTCTCTGGGACGTTGTATCTAACGAGGTTAAGAAGCGTCGTTTCATTTCTCCCTTGATTGTATCCCCAATCCTCCTCTGGAACGAAAACACAACTCTATTTTTTTATCCTCAAGAAGCGGTAGGCAGGATCAAGGAGATAGAAGATCTCGAGGACGGTGCAAGAAGACTAATGACGGAAGCTTACCAAAGAGGTAGTGCAGACAACATAACTTGCGTCGTTGTATGTTTCTTTTCAGACCAAACAGGAGTAATAGGTCTCAGCAGCAACATCGATCAAGATATTATACCAGACAGAAGCTCCGGTGACTCATCAACATAGTTTTAACATTTGGTGACGTCCTTTCGAGTTTCGCTATTTCAGATTTCATCCAAAATAACAAATGAATCTGGGAGATTCTATATTGTTTTAAAAAATGTCCAATGGTTTTTCAAGTATACGTAGACAAAATTCAGCAAACCCTTGTTACATGAATGTTTTTTTTGTCTCGTGTCACTTGGGCATGTAAAGAAACATAGAAACACGACACGATCAAAAGTTCTTCAAATTTGCAATAAGGGAGAGAGAAGCAAAACCTTATTGATAATCTTCAATTCTTCATGGTTTACATCCCTCTACTATATCAAAATGAAGTCATTTTGCCACATGTCACTCATATAGAGATTCTCAGAAAAATTTGAGACATTTAATTGGTTTGCTTTTTTAGATTTTTTTTTTAATTCATCGATCACACTATTATAGGAAATACCACTAAAATCGATCTCGCCATTTAATTCATCGATCCCACTAATACAAGAAAAAACAGAATTTAATGACCAATTAAAATCACTTTCCAAATGATTTACATAATTAGTTAATAAATTACTTGCGCAAGAAATATTAGTTAATACATATAATAATTAGTTCCTTATAACAAATAAATTACTTGCGCAAGAATATTAGTTAATACATGTAATAATTAAGTTTCTTTATGATTAGTTAATACATGTAATAATTAGTTTTCTTATAACAAATAAATTACTTTCGCAAAAATATTAGTGTCTACAAATTACTAAATTCTTTATTGTATTTAAAGCAATTCGTTTTAGTGTCTACAAATTACTAAATTCTTTATTGTATATATCATATTTATTTTTATTTTAATTGTATTAATAATAGATATAAAACAAAATTTGTATGCTACGCTATGTGTGCATCAAATGAAAATACATCAACAAAATTTGTATACAATAATAAGTGTGCATCAAACTGTTAATAAATCCATGTTTTTTGTCTGGTTTATAGCAAACAAAAATACCCAGAGGCACGAGAGAATGGGTACCACGGAAAAAAGGCTTTGCGATAGGGAGGATTGTGCATATTCATCTATCACTTGATGAGTTATATTTCTTAAGAGTATTGCTAAATTGGGTAAGAGGGCCGACATCATACGAGGATATAAAAACAATTGATGGTGTTTTATATGATACATACGAAGATGCTTGATATGCGTTGGGATTGATGGACGATGACAAGGAATTTATAGAAGCTATCAAAGATTGCAGTGATAATAGTTCTGCCACGTATGACAGGAAGCTTTTTGCGAGAATGTTGGTATCCAAACTTATCTCAGCCTCATGTCGTGTGGGAAGCTACTTGGGAGTATCTTACCGACGATATTCTTTACAAGAAACGGCGAGGAACTGGATGACCTGGTGAGCGTTTGTCTTATTAAACTTTTTATTTTAAAATCTGTCTCTGTTATTTAATAAGTTTATCAAACTTGCAGATATGAACTTGACCATAGAGCAAATCAAAAACATTGCTCTTACTGAGATCAAAAATCATTTGCTCAGCAATGGTCGTAGCCTTAAGATATGGCTCCTCATGCTAAAGCCAGAAGATTTTGGCTCTTACAACGGCAATCACCTTATAGATGATGAGCTTAAATATGTTGTGGAAGATCAGCTAAAGAAAATGAAAGACTTATGGTGATGATAACAGATGAGCCAAAGATGGGTATACAACCAGATTCTGGATGCAGTTTTAAATGATAGCGATGGAATCTTCTTTCTTTATGGTTATGGAGGCACATGAAAACCTTCGTATACAAAGCACTCTCATCAGCAATCCGATCTAGACGTATGATTGTTCTAAATAACGCATCCAGTGGAATTGCTACATTGTTGTTGGAAGGAGGTAGAACCGCACATTCCAGATTTAGTATTCCGATAGATGCAGACGAGTTCAGTACTTGCAAGAAAATGGAGCCATGATCGGGATCGTGCATAATTGGTTAAAGCGGCCAAAGTTAATTGTATGGGATGAGACGCCTATGATGAGCAGACACTGTTTCGAGACGTTTGATCATTTTATGCGTGATATTGTAAGACCTTTAAAGACAAACTTTTTGGGGGTAAAATTGTTGTTTCGGTGGAGACTTCAGACAAATTTTACCGGTTATATCTGGAGGTGGTAGAGCAGAGACTGTTTTGTCGGCTCTGAATTCGTCATATCTTGAGAGCACTGCAAAGTTTGAAGCTAACAAAATACATGAGATTGCTCGCTGGTCTTACTGATGATGCAGCAAAAGAGCTTCAATCTTTTCTCACAATGGATTTTGGATGTTGGAGATAGAAAAAAAATTTGCCTAACGACGGTCAAGTTGAGATTGACATCCCTTCTGATTTGCTTATAAAAAAACAGTGGAGGAGATCCTATTAAGACTATGGCAAAAGAGGTTTATGGACAAGCTTTTCAAACCTCAAGAGATAAGGATTTGTATAGACATCGAGCCATTCTCACTCCCACAAATGATGAAGTGGATGATTACATGCTTTCGTAGTTGCCAAGTAACATATTTTTGTGTTTACTCTTATGTTCCAGTAACTTTTTACATGTCACTAAAGAAAAGGATTTACATATGGCTTTCAGGTGAAGAGAAATTTACCTTAGCTCTGACAATATTATCCCATCCGATGTTGACGTAGAAGAATGTTGTATATCCTGCAGAGTTTTTGAACAGTGTTAAAGTGGCTGGACTGCCTAGACATAATTTGAAGCTGAAGGTTGGTGCTCCTACTATGTGTCTCTGTAACATGGATGTGCAGATGGATTATGCAATGGTACTAGGCTAATTGTTACTCAGCTACTTCCCCATGTGATAGAAGGTAGAATTATAACCAGAAACAATATTGCTGGAGACAAGGTTTGGGATTCCTAGAATGTTTGTAACACCACCTGACACAAAGTTTCCCTTCAGAATGCGTCGAAGACAGTTTCCGGTTACATTGGCTTTCACGATTACTATCAACAAAAGTCAAGGTTCAAACACTAAAAAGTGATGGTTTGTTTCTGCCTAGGCCAGTGTTCTCTCATGGTCAGCTCTATGTTGCACTTTCAGAGTTAAGTCGAGATCTAGCATTAAAATCCTAATAACTGGTAAAGAAAGGAAGTCGGAGACAAAAAATATTGAAGGTTGTCTACAAACAAGTTTTCGGAGAATATTCTGTAGGCGTGATACGTAATTGTTATCTATTTTTTTCCAATATATTTTTTAAAATATATAAACTGTTACAATTATTTATTTTTTGGAATTTACCATATGGTAATGATGAGTATGGAAGATCGATAGTATTTCACTGCCAATCAATTTTTCGACTATTCCGATCATGTATGCCACTTTAATTTTTTTTTTCTGTTCAATAAAGAATAAAAAAGAATAAATCTTTCAAATTATGTAACACGGTCCACTAGCTTACAAAATTAAATACATTTTTTTGCAGGTTTCTAATGGAAGTTGTTTTCATTATCGAGACAAGTACTTCATATTTGATCAAATATTTCATACTTGATATAATTTATGGATAATACTTTCAATTTTATTATATTTTCTTTTAATATGGTCTACATAAACTTTTCGAAAAATTAAAACATAATAATATTTTTACCTAAATAAAGACTTACAACACATATACAATACAATTCTAATTAGTGATAATATAAAATATGTTACTTTTAAAACTATACACTATTAATTCCAGATTTGGAAAATAAAATATCTTTTCTATCACACAAATTATTTTCGGACGTTGCAATTATGCATACCGGAACGACTACCTCTTCATTACTAAATGTTTCTTTTCTATCTCATCCGTGTAAAAATTCGAGTACCAACATTTTCCTGTGCTTGATGCTTTCTCCAAAAGACGGTGGTCTTATGATATAAAATCCGTTACTGCTAAAACTTTGCACTACTTAATCCATAATTTGAATCTGTTTATGCCCGCACAGGGTGCGGGCCGGTAACCTAGCTATACATATAAATACATATGATATTACATAAAAATTCTAAAAACGCTTTTAATATATTTATATTAATAGTGTATACAATAAATCATAGATTTTAGAAAACTAATTAATCTACGCCTAATAATATTAACTAAACTCACTCATTCACTATATATATACATATTATAAAAATATGTCAAATGATGTGAACAGTCAAATATATAACTTACAAAAATTCAATCATTTTCCAATAACAATGTGATATCATAGATGATTTATCACTATTAGAATGATTAAAATATTTTTCTATTTTAAAACATAATTTTTTATGGTAATCATAAAAAAATTATATTAATCAAGAAATTTTTTATTTAATTCATCTATTAATAATAAAAAGATGAATTAAAATTATTATATTGGTAAGTCCATTTATTATATGTAATTCATTGAAAAATATTATATGTAAGTCATTCAAATTATATTAATCAAACACATGTTTTTTCCTAGAGCTGTACCTCATAAATATAATTTATATAGCTTTTATTATAATATAATTAGCATGCTTATTTTAATAGGAAAAAGAAAGGATACATAAATAAAATATGATTGTTGTGTTCTTGGTTCTTTTATATTCTTATGATTTAATTTTATTTATTTGTCGATATATATGTATTATTGTGTTACTACAATGTGAACTAATTAGTTTATGTGTTTTTTAAAACGTTTAGATAAATTGAGAAAGGAAGATCAATAAAAATTATAATTTCTACAATTGTTAGAGTCAAAGATGAAAATATAATGTAAATTGAAAGTAAGAAAATATTATTTACAAAACAATGAGATGTATTTTAGCGTATAATAAATTTTTAAAATTTAATATAATAAAAATAACAAATTTTATACAAATAAAATTATTTTATTTTGATTTAACATTTGATCTCACATTAATATTGAGTATATGTGCCTCAAATAACAACATTGTGTTATTTAAAAACTTAAAATTATTTTTATTTTATATATAATTAGTTAATCATATTTAATTAAAATATTATTTTTTGAAGTAATTTAATATAACTTAAAATAATAATTTTAAAATATATCTAAACTATGCTTAGTTTTAATTAAAAAAATCTCCAATGAATTAGTGTTTGATAAAGTAGTGTGATGATCAAAGATAATTTAAGGAAGATTTTTTTGCTTAACTCATTTGAGTTTTATATTAAACAATAAATAAAAAAATGAGTGAGAAAGTGTGATTTGTTATTTGAAAAAATTATGAGAGAAATTACTTAAACTACTATTTCCTAATACATGTTTTCATGTTTACGTTAACCAAATTTATCCTTAGATTTAAGGAGATAAATCCTACTATATATTGATTAAAAGTCACTTAAGAATTTTCTATATGTCGTTAATATGTTAAGTTTTTAAAAACAATAATAATTTCACTGATTATTAACTTTTATTAGTTAACTTCTATAAATAAAAGGTAGAATCTAGAATTAATTAATAAAAATTACCAAATAACACAATTAATATTAAATAATGATTTATGGTAACTAAATGTAGAATTAGAGAAATAATATATATGTTTTATAATTTTTTTTATTTTTTATGAATTATTTATGGGGTTTTTGCAAAAATGACTCAAAACTTAAAGTCAAATTCAAAAATAAACCATAATTTTTTCAAAATTTTATTTTCCCTATTCACCCTAAAAGTTCTGATTATTCACGAAAATGCCATTTTTTTTTGAAAAATACGTATCTTACTCTATCATCCTCATGTTCATCAAGTTTTTACAATAAGGCCATTACCCTCAATACACAACCACCATGAACAACCAATTAGAAGCTCTTAATGCATTCTAAAAATCGGTTTTCAATACTCTTATCTCATTTCTTATACTCAAAAACTAAATGCTCAGATCCGTTATGAAAAATGAGATATGAGAGAAAAATTTCACTAGAAGACTTCCGAGAAGACCTCCCTGGAACTCTTACAAGTCTGTCTCAGATTTGAAAAACCTGCATATCCAAAAGTATTCAAATGGCTTCAAAACATAGAAAAACTTCAAAAATAAGGTAATAACTTAAAACAAAAATTTTTTTTTCAAAAGATAAGATCTTTAAGCAACAATGGGTTACCAAATGGAAAAAATATGTGATTTATAAATCTACCTTTAAATAGTGGAAGATGATAACCATGTAATGAAAACCTGCAAAAACAAAATAATTCAGTGAGAAAGACATGAGATAAAAATAAGAAATTGATATAAAGTTTGGTGTTTTCAAGCTCAAAAATATTAGAGAGAGGTTGGAGAGTTTTAGAATGAGAAAAGTTACATTTTTGTAGCCATTTGAGAGGAAGAAAAAATGGTAAAACTTCTTTATATAAGGAGACACAAATTCCAATAAAGTTAAATATTTTTGATTCAAAATTTCAAGTAAATCTTCTCTACCCTAAATTTATTATTCGCCCAGAACACTTTCTCATAAGTTGACTAGACCCTAAATATAAACTCTGAACTTAATAACTAACTAAAAACTTTATTATAATTAAATTCAACTTAAAAGTGTTTAATATATACATAACTAAATACATATAGGTAAAAATTTAATTTTGAATCAAAATGTTAAGTTTCCAAAAATTAACCCTAAGAATACAAACAATGCTACAACATATGTTACCAAACCTCAAACCAAATAATACCATGACTCACTACATTCACTCATCTATGTGAAAATAATTTAATTTACTATATCTTAATTTATATCATTTACAAATGTTTATAATTACATGATTTAATTTTTTCACCTGAAAAATATTTTTTATAAAATTTTTAAATTATTTTTAAATCAACTATATGAGACGACTTCCATGGGAAGTCGTCTAGAAGACTTCCAGGAAACCGTCTAGACTTCCAAGTCGTCTAGACAACTTACAAAAATTCAGAAGACTTCTGAGGGTTATATTCGTAAAAATAAATTCTTTTTTTGTTTGATCATAAGGGCTGGTTGTAATTTCACAAGCTTTTGGGTTAGTTTTGCATTTGATTGGTGTTTGTGTATACTTTTGCATTTAAAATCAAGTTTTGAATCATATTTGGTAAATTCCCCATTATTTATATATAATTAAATACAATACTTTAAAAATTTTATTGAAATAAATTGATGTTTATGTATTCTTATACAAAAGAATTAGATTTGTAGGTAAGAAATTATTAGAAATTTTTAAGGTTTTAAACCCACATAAAAATATTTACAAAAGATATTCATGATAAAAACAACTGATTATATTGGTCTTATTCGATCTATACCAAAAACACTTTTTTGTAAGCTAGAGTACTTCCGTTTTTCACGTGTTAAAATAAAATATAAAGTAATTCTACAGCAATTATCTAATTAATAATATATTACTTTTCTTTAAGAGAAATTTTTTAATAAATAAGGTTTATGTTGTTGAACTATTTTAAATCTCACTGACCTTTTACAAAATATATACTGAAATTTCAGATTATCCAACTATTTGAAACTAAAAATTTTAAATTTCTAATTATTATTCAAAAACTATAACAGTGTAAATATAATATTTATTTATGATATAATATAACTACCCACAAAATTGCAGGCAAACACCTAGTCTCTTTTAAATCTAGAACAAAAGAGATTTATAACATATTTGACACATGTCACATCTTTTTTATTGATACATGTCGCTATTGATCAGCAATTGAGAACCAATTTTATATAAAATAATAGTTACATGTTGTTTTTAAGTAAAACAAATTAAGATTTGTATTTTTATTCATCTATCGATTTCAATCCATAAACAAGTTATGCTTCCGAAGAATAATTGCAAGTATAATATTTCCTTAAAAAAATCATACTAGGTCAATTTCAAGAGGAATATTCAAAACCCTGAACTTCTAGTTTGTAATAGTTAATTTTTCTAAAAGCTTTCAGTTGGTAAAAGCTTTAATTTTTCTCTCTGGTTTCACAGCGAACATGGCTAAACCTGTAACGGAAAAGAAGAAGATGACACCAGAATGGACTAAGCTCCCTGAAGAGTTACTTCAGATAATCACCGATAAATTAATTGTTTCGATGTTATTCATGCTCGCTCCGTTAACACCTTGTGGCAATCCAAATTCCTATATCTGGCTTCCCTACTGAGCTCAAGTTACTCTCTTCCCACTTATCCTGTCGAAAAGGAAGGCTTGTGCTCCCTGCAGAAGATCCCTTCCGTCCTCGTTACTGTCCCAACTCCTATTAATGATGATGTTGATGATTTGGCTTCTGAGTTTTTTATGGGATTAGTTGGGCGAGATGAGTCTGCTGATTACATGGAGGTTCCATCTCCTCTTCAGTGCTCGCTAAGGGTGAAGATGGCAAAATCTGGTCCAACATTAATGAACATGATCGGCTCCCACATCTTATCTCTAGGCCATCACTACAGAATTGTTTGTTGGGATCCTAAAGGATTGAGAACAACTTACATAAACGCGGCTCTTCTTCCCCTAAACAGGGAGGGAGGAAGAGGAGAGTTCGTTGTGCTTCGTAGCTACTGGGGAACTTTGTTCGTGTTAACAAGTGCTAAAAGGAAGTGGGTGCGGCTTCGGGGCGTTCCAAGCTCTTCATGCACTGCCTTAGTCACTTTTAGAGGAAGGTTCTATGCATCTTTCTTTGACAAGGACATTTACGTTATCCATCCTTATTCGCTGGTAGCAGTTCGCCTGATACGTCCAAACTTTATCGTTGGAAGCAATCATCTGATTACAGCTGGTGATGATGAGCTTTTCCTGGTTAAGAAAAGCACACCTAATACTGGTCCAGTAAAATGTGGAGTGAGTAGGCTGGTGGGTTTAGGATGGGTTGAGGTCGATGATCTGGGAGACCGTGTGTTGTTTGTTGGACAAGATGCAAATGTCTGCTGCTCGGCTAACCAGCTTCCTCATGGTTGTGGTGTGACCGGGAACTCGATTTTGTTCACTAAACGAGCAGGGGATGAAACCTACTTCTATAAGTATGGACCGCCCCAAGTTCCAAATGAAAACGTGGGGGGGTGAATGGAGAAGCTCAAGAGAGAGCCGTGTGAAATTCCTTGATTCTCAGGGGGCTTATGCTTTCCGTGTTGAGTTTGAATTCTAAGTCTTACTTTGGACATTTATTGCTTTGTTATTGTCTGTCATCTATTCACTTCTACATGGCCTTTCTCTTAATGAAATTTTACTTTGTCCTGAAAGCATGTATACTGTATAAGTCTTCCTCTTAAACTAATCATTTAATGAATATAGAAGAATGAACAAAAAGCTCAGCATTAGATACGTATATTATATTTTTTTTGTAACATTTCTTCAATGTCTAAAAGAGTTCCAAGGAGCCTTCACCAATGGAAGACACACTCAAAAGAAAAAAACCATTCATGAAAGCTCTTTACCTCATGAGAAGAAGGGCTTCTTGAAATTCTGTAGAATGGCCAAGAAACATTTTTCAAGGCTCTGCATCATAGCTTCCACTTCCACAGCCACTTGGTACACTCTCTCCCTCCCTTCTTCTCTCTCTCTCTCTCTGTGTCTCAGAGAGGCTAATTTTGGGAAGGATGGTTCTGAATTTGTGTTTGAATGTTTCTTCACACAATTCCTGCAGTCTTCTTCTTGAAGCATATGGATAGAAAATATGAGCATAGGACAGGTAGAGCTTAGATCATACAATTCGATAATAACTCTAACCTCTAATCTCAAGCTAGCATATTAGCATTCAGATTTATTCTTGTTATTTCCAGGGAAGATTTAAAGGAAATTCAAGAAGAGCAATCGAGTCTTTGCTAGAGACTGGTATCTACTCCTAATTAAACAAAACTCTATCATGTTTAACTGTATCAAAATCAGTTCGTTATGTTAATGAACTTCCACAGTCTTCCAAGAAGTTTTGTGAGGCAAAATTGTCCAGACACAAGAACTGCAGCAATGGTTCTGATGAATGAAAATAGCACATCACAAGGACGCTATATAAGTTAATCATGTGGTACTGCTTATATCACTCAAGGGTGTAGAGAAGTTTTCGTCATGCCAATGGACTTAAAACTGCACGAGGTTCCTTCAATTTCAAACTGGTCCATAGAGGAAGAACTCTGGTTCTACGTCATATTCCTCCAAGGAGTCCAAAGAAGAAGAAGAATATTATTCATTAGAAGCAAATGAAAATAGAGTCAATTTCCACATAATTCGACAGAGACAAAGAGAGAAGTAAAGACGAGAGGAGCTCACAGGAAGGGCATGTGTACGGTGTACCATACAATACTACGGTAGTATTACCATCAAGA
>CAJHQP010010939.1:0-16798 GCA_905132765.1 Moricandia arvensis
TTTGTCTGTCTTTTAAATCAAAACATGCATCTGCCGGCGATTATGCCAACAGTTTCCACTGTGACCATCAACCGCGAGATTGAGTTTGAAAGAGAAGCAGGTCCTCGTCTCAGCTTCTTTCACCGAGCCAAGAGGTGCAGTGAGGCGTAGCTCCTGAACCTAGAGACGGTCCTCTCCAATGGGCTTAGGGTTTTCCGACCACTCGCGCGAGCAGAATTCACCGGAGACTGCTTAAATCTCACTCCGCCTTGCACCAACTTCAATTGTTGCTTACTTTCATTCGTATGCCCACGTCGGTGATTCACGATGAGATAATCAGGGTACTTTCACTCTCTTTTTTTTCGTTTTATCACTAGTCTGGTTTATTCTAGAGCATTGAATTATATAATACATCTTGTTCTTGAACCAAAACTGGGGTTTCCAGAAGAAAACTTTAATGTCTGCATAATTTGTCAGAAAATGTTTTCAGATGATGTTTTATGTCTTCATCTTCTCCGAACAGTCATTCTATATTCTCTGCAATCTGATGTTTTTTTGGGATGACTCTCAGTTTCCTTGTTGGATTTTATTGGTTGATACAAGATCGGGCCAAAGACAAAACTTATAGGGAAACTATAATGCAACATCACAGCTTCATCCAAGGCAAGGTTATAATACTCTAGAGTTGCTTTTTCTTTTTCATCTTTGCAAATGATATTGAAAGAAAAAAAGATTAAAAATCGTTCGGTTGTTTATGTTTCTTCTTATCTTGTGTTAAGATTTGACTTGCTTGGAAAATTGTCTTTGCTATGTTGTAGTATAAGTAATTTTTTTTGAGGACATATTGCGCAACGATTGCTTGTAACACTATTGTGGTTGACGTTGGCTGTAGAACATGCATCTTTTCAATCTTCTGTGCTCAAGCTGGTGCCAAAACAGGTATGAGTTATGTGTAGACACAACTTTGTATTGGACATTGGTGAAGAATGGAGTGTTTATATATGAATGTTAAGTTTGTTTCCATGCATCTGTTATCATATATTTTGTAGACCGTAGGGGCAAACCAAACCCTCTTAATATGTTTCTCACAGAAGTTAATTCTCTTACAAGTATTCGCTGTAGATACACTGATATTGCAGTCCATGTATTATTCCAGATTGTTCTTTTTATCTAGTAACTTGGGCACACTTGCTCTCGATCATCTCATCTTTTTCTATTTTTTTGCATTTTTGTGAAGTGATTTGGACATTTGTAATCATAAATTTTGAATGGCTTGGAAAACATTCTAGTTGGAATCACCTTTGCATTGTGTAGTTTCACCAAAACATGTTGAAATTGAATTTGATATAATCGTTGCATGCTTCTGCCTTTAGTGGGCGCATGTTCAGAGTGTGATGATAGTATGTCTTATTGTCTTGAAATTTTCACAGTTAAGTTGACCATGACCCAGACTTTGTTTGTAATTTAATCAAATTCTACATCTATTAATTTCTTCATGGTTTGTAATCACCTCTAACATCAATCAGATCAAGAAAAGAAATCTTGAGAATGTTTATGAAATATTAGGCTCTATCTAACTAACATAGGATTTAGTACGAGTTTGGTGATTTAGTTCTATACATGATTTTCATTTTATTCTTATTAGCGTTGAAAAGCTTATGCGTTTCATACTAATCGGTTTCTATTTATTTATTTTTGTTTTCTCTAGATATCACTAGGCACATGAAGTTGTGTAAACCAACGGTTTATCTAACAAAGTCATTGTTTTGCATGGGAGAGTGGAGAAAATATATTTTCTATGATAAATGTTGAGTTGATCCTGCATGTTATGTCAAACATGCTTAGGTTGATGTCTAAATTAAAAAGAAAAAGAAAAAAGGTTGATCTCTATATAAGATTTGAAAAGATAAGTTGATGTCTTTATACAGAAAGTTGCGAAAATAGATGAATGTATTTTAAGAATTTGGGATATTCTAATCTATACCTCTACACCATTATTGAGATAGATTGGTTGAGTGCAACATACAAGGTGTAGGAAAATCCTCATTATATAATAAATTAATAATTTTTCTTGTGCTGTAAGGTTCGTCAGGATGAATCGAGGAGGAGGTTGATGTTGATGTTATAGTTTCAGAGTGGATGTGTTAACATGCTCCTGTAGAGTTTTGTCATATCAGATTGCATTAATAGATCAGAGACATAGACGATTAACGAGACCCATAAGAGATTACACTAAGAGATGCGGGGACATACAAGATGATGTTTCTACGATGGAGCAGAGACATGGAATGTTTTTCTTTTCCACTTTAGTAATTAACTAGGGGTTAATCCGCGCTACGCGCAAAATTATTTAATTTTCAAATATTAACTAAATAAATATTTTTATATTATGTATTTACTTATTTTTATATTATATATATACTTATTCTAATTTATTACTTTTATATCAATGTTAATATTATAATAAATTTTTAAAGTAATATTAATATTTCTTATATTATATATTTACTATACATTTTTTAGATAAATGCTTAATGTAGTTTTTCTATTTTTATATCATATGTTTATATATTATTTATTTTTATTCTATTGTATATATACTCATTTTTAAATAATATTGTATATTTATTATTTACTTATGGTTATTTATTTTACTATAATTTTTTGGATATATATTTAATTCAGTTTTTTCCATTTCTTATATTGTATATTTACTATTTTTTATTTTTCTTATATTATACATTTACTTATTCCAATTTTCTTGATTTTATATCAAATAATAATATTATGATAAATGTTAATGTAATATTATATTTCTTATATTGTATACTTAGTTATTATTTATTTTCATATTGTATATTTACTTAAAAATATACATTTTTCAAATAGATGTTTAAAGTAGTTTTTTCATTTCTTATATTGTATATTTACTTATTATTTATTGTTTCTTATATTTTATATTTACTTATTCAAATTTGGTTTTATATATATGGCAATATTACAATAGATGTTTAATGTAATATTTATATTTTTATATTGTATATTTACTTATTATTTATTTTAATATACATTTTCAGATAGATATTTAATTTATTTTTTAATATTTCTTATATTGTATATTTGCTGATTTTAATATTACGATAGATGTTTATGTAATTTTTATATTTCTTATATTATATATTTACTTATTCTAATATTACAATAGATTTTTATGTAATATTTTATTTCTTACATCGTATATTTACTTATTATTTTATTTTTGTTATATTATATATTCAGTTATTATAATATTACAATAGATCCTTAATGTAATTTTTGTACTTTTTCCTATTGTATATTTATTTATTATTTATTTTATTTATTTATTTACTTATTTTAATATTACAATAGATGTTTGATGTAATATTTATATTTTTTATATTTTATATTTACTTATTATAATATTATAATAGATGTTTAATTTAATATTTTTATTTCTTATATCGTATATTTACCGACTATTCATTTTTATTTGGAAGGTCTGACGCTGAACCTGTTGAGCTTGTAAATTGTGTTGGGTTTGAGTTCATCTTGAAGTGGGGAAGGAAGTGTGTCGAGATAAATCCATGAATGGTCGTTGACTGTGGTGGTTTCATTACGTAAAGTTAGTGATGAATGTTAACAATAAAAATACGTAGATTAATTTAATAGAATATCTTTGAGTCTATGAGGAGCAACTCAACTCCCATGCGTATGTTCTCCTTTTAAAAGTTACAGAAATCCCCTTCGAGATCGTCAAAACGTTTTTGGGACAACAAGTGTTGATGGTGGAGCCATTATCTTTTCTTTGCTGAAGTTTTTTGGAGTCTTCTTTGATGGGTGTGACGTTGATATTGCTGAGATAATGGGTTTTATAGTGAAGTGTTTGACGTAAAATTATATATTTTCCTTTCTTGTTTAATGTAGTATTTTCATTTTTTTAATTGTTAATGTCCATTTTATTATATTTTCCTTTTTTGTTTAATGTAGTATTTTTATTTTTAAAATTGTATATGTCCATTTATTATATTTTCCTTTTTTGTTTAATGTAGTATTTTCATTTTTAAAATTGTATATGTCCATTTATTATATTGTCCTTTATTTTTAATGTAGTATTTTCATTTTTTAAATTGTAAATGTAGTATTTTCATTTCTTTTTTTAATATTTTAGTATTATTTTTACATTTTATGATTTTTATTGTAGTTTTTCTATTTATAAATTGTATATTTACTTTTTTTTTTCTTATATTGTATATTTATTTTTTATATCAAACGATAATATTACTATATATGTTTAATGTAATATTTTTATTTCTTAATATATCTACTTAAATGATAATATTATTATAGATGTTTAATGTAATACTAGAGCTTGACCCGCGCGCACCGCGCGGGTGTTGATTTATATATTATATATATATATATATTGATTTATGTTTTTATGTGACTATTATATATTTTAGATGTGTTACCATTTGTAATGCAATTGTATGAAATTTTAATTTTTAATATAGATTTATATTTTCTTTTAATTTTAAGTTTTTGTATTTTATAAGTTTCACCATATAATGAATTGCATATTATTATATTTATAAATCATGTTGTATGATCTAAATGTGATCATTTAATTACATGGATATAATTGACAGTTTTTTCATATATTTTTCATAATATATTTATTATATTAAAATATTTATTTTTAGTAAATAATAGTATGCAATAAATTTTAACGATTTTGTATAGACAAAATCTATATTACGCAAGTTAATTTTATATTTTTACAGAAATAAAGAAGAAATGTTTTTTAACAATAGGAAATATAGTTTCTCAAATATTTTTTTCTAAACAACATAATAATCACTATCTCAATAAAATTTAAATTTAAATTATATTCGGGTAGGATCGTTATAAATGTGATTTTAGCCAAGCAAAATATATAATTTTGGTTAAAGCTTTTTTAATATTGTCATTTACATTTCCAAACATACTTCTTTTAATATTGTTATTCATGTTTTCAAACAATTTTATTGCTATCTTCATAGTACTTTTATGATGATTAGTTTATAACTAATCATCAACTTGTTAGAACCTAGGATCAACTTGTAGGTTGCTAACCAATATTTAGTTATTTAAGATTTAATATCTTTTTAAAAAGAAAACAATATAATAAGAATATTTGAAGTTATACTATGTTTTTAAATAAATAAAATAATAGTAATTAGCAAAAAAAGATTTTTTTTTTAATATTTTTAATGCCGCCAACAAAATACTAAACCCTAAATTCTAACACTAAACCCTTGGGTAAACCCTAAACTCTTAGGTAAACCTTGAATACTTAAGTAAATCTTAAACACTAAACCTTAAATCCTTAATCCTAAATCCTAGGGTTTAAGATTGATCCAAAGGTTTAGGTTTACCCAAGGGTTTAGGTTTAACCAGGGTTTAGAGTTTAGTGTTTAGGATTTAAGGTTTAGTATTTTTTTGACCGCATTAAAAATATTAAAAAAATTGGTAATTACTACTATTTTTTATTCATTTTCAAAATATAATATAACTTCAAATCTTTTTGTTATTGTTTCCTTTTTTAAAGCTATTAAATTTGAAATAACTAAATAGTATTTGTGGTGAATATACACGTTTATCTTAGGGGTGAACTTAAGAAAAAGTATTTTAATAATATTGATATTTTTTAGATGTGATGAGTATGTAGAAAGTTAGACGGCAGGAGCATATATATTTGCTTAGTAAAATTGGCGTGCAAGTTAGGTATTATTAAAAAAATCTTATTAGTTAGATATTGCTTGATTGTAGGATTGATTTAATTGAATATATTCCTTTTTCATTGTAGAATAATATATAGATATATTCAAAATTACAATCAAAATTGAAATGTTAGATTTCAAGAGAATCGGTTGATTAGTTATTTCCATATAATTATAAAAGGTTTCCAAAACGTTTGTTTGATATATATTGGGAGAGTGGAACATATTTTCACCTTACATTTGAAAAAATCAATTATGAGTAGTGTTAAATATCCACATGGTTTATTCTTAATGTTTATGATTACCATTATTAAATTTATAGCTGGTTATGGTTCTTTAGATCATATCTAATTAATATTTATGAAGACCATCTCGTAATCTACGTGCAAATCATACTAACCGGTTTTAGAGTTAATCTTCTCTAGTTCTATATTCTGAATTATTTAGTGTAATATCTCTCGTTTAATTGATGTAGATGCTGAACCACAATTGATTTAGTATATTAAACCATCAGACTCACAATCTAGATATTAAAACGAATTATATGATCAGTAGAATCAAGATTTGGAATGTATGAATTATACTAAGCTAAATGGTCGAGACAGTTGATGTAGATGTTGAACCACAATTCATATGATTAATGTATAAAGTATAAATCTCGTTCCGGTTAGATAAGAGTTCGAATTTTAATTATTATTTTCTTAAATGCAATGGCACAAGTTCTTAAATACTTTAGTTTTAATAGATTAGAAAGTTGTTAATGGGTTTAACCGAGATTTATTTTTTTCTAGTTAAGAATTAATGTTTAGATGTTTGGATGCATGGATAATATCAGTAGAAATTCTTGTAAATATTAGGTAAAAGTAGTGGTTATTTCCCAATTGTACTTCACTTTTAATAGATTACTAGTCTTTGACCCGCGCGCCCGCACGGGTGTTATTTTTATGAATGTCAAATATTTAAACAATTTGTTTGATATAACTGTATATATGAATGAAACTTAATATTCGATATCCGTTATTCAATCTGGGATCCCATCCGCTTCAAAAAACGGATATTCAGGGATCCTCATAATGAGTTACGGATTCGACTGATCCAAGTACGAATTGGGATGGTAAAATTTAGGTCTGAATATCCGGATCTGGATATTAAATATTTAAAATTTAATTATAATTATCTATGTATATTATATATACTTTTATATAAAATAACTAAAATTTTAATTTTAAATTTGAATGCTCTTAAGTTTTTTAAAATAATAATTTTAAATAGACTAATAGATGGTTAATAGTTAGTTTTTAATTAAAAAACAGGTCCAGATATCCGCTTGTATTCAAATTTTAGTCTGAATATCCTAACCTCGAATATCGAGATCTGGATAACAATTTTACGAATCCAACAAATGCATATTCGAATCCGTATATCCTAAATACCTCAGAAATTAATTCGATCCGTCCTAGACATAACTGTGTATGTATTATATGGTGATTAAAAATTTTAAATTTATAAATTACATAAATTATTCTTATTAGATATATATGATACAAATGAATAATACATTGTAATTGTTTGTGTATAACCATTTATAATAAATATTAGTATGTATTTTAGTTACTAATTGTTATGGAAAGTTACATGATTTTGTTATTGTAAATGAATAAGTTCAAATTATATCAAAAATTATTGACATTATTAATTTTTTTATAGTTCAAATATAGTTGATTAGCTTATATGAATATGAATAAAAAATAGAACAAATTTAATTATATATATATATGTATAAACACATATACATTTTTTTTTATGAAATCTCCCAATTTTAATGATAAACTAGCATTTGACCCGCGCGCCCGCGCGGGTGTTATTTCTATAAATGTCAAATATTTTAAGCAATTTGTTTGATATAACTTTATATATAAATGAAACTTAATATTCAATATCCGTTATCCGATCTGGGATTCCATCCGCTTCAAAAAAACGGATATTCGGGGATCCTGTTAGTGATTTACAGATTCGACTCATCCAAGTACGAATTCAAATAGTAAAATTTAGGTCTGAATATCTGGATCTGGATATTAAATATTTAAAATTTAATTATAGTTATCTATGTATATTATATATACTTTTATATAAAATAACTAAATTTTAATTTTAAATTTGAATTCTTTAAAGTTTTTTAAAATAATAATTTTAAATAGACTAATAGATGATTATTATTTACGTTTTTAATTAAAAAACAGGTCCAAATATCCGCGTGTATTCGGATTTAGTCTGAATATCGTAACCCCGAATATCCAGATCCAGATAACAATTTTACGAATCCGACGAATGCATATCTGAATCCATATATCCTAAAATATCTCAGAAATTCGATATGTCCTAGACATAACTGTTTATATGTATTATATGGTGATTAAAAATTTAAATTTATAAATTACATAAGTTATTCTTATTAGATATATCGTACAAATGAATAATAGATTGTATTTGTTTGTATATATAACCATTTATAATAAATATTAGTATGTATTTTAGTTACTAAATTGTTACGGAAAATTACATGATTTTGTTATTTTTAATGAATAAGTTCAAATTATATCAAAAATTATTGACATTATTAGCTTTTTTATAATTCAAATATAGTTGGTTAGATTATATGAATATGAATAAAAAATAAAATTAATTTAATTCTATATATATATATATATATAAACACATACATTTTTTATGAAATCTCAAATTTCAATAATAAATGTTGTTAATGGGCTTAACCCAAATTTATTTTTTCTTGTTAATAATCAATATTTAGATGTTTGGATGCAAGGATAGTATCAATGGTATTTCTTGTAAATATTAGGTAAAATCAAGGGTTATTTCTTATTTGTACTTCAGTTTTAATAGATTAGATGTTGTTAATGGGATTAGCCCAAATTTTTTTTTTCTTGTCTATAATCAATGTTGATGTTTGGATGTAAGGATAGTATCAATGGTATTTTTTGTAAATATTAAGTAAAAGAAAGGGTTATTTCTTATTTGTACTTCAATTTTAATAGATTAGATTTATATTTTGAATGTATTTACTTAGTTTTTATTTATTTATTTTTACTTACATTATCTATTACTATATATGTTTAATGTAATATTTCTATTTCTGAATATATTTACTTAAATAATAATATTATTATGGTTTATGTAATATTTTTATTTTGAATATATTTACCTAAATTATAATATTACTATAGATGTTTAATGTACTATTTCTATTTTTCAATGTATTTATTACTTAAATGATAATATTATTATATATGTTTAATGTAATATTTCTATTGATGAATGTATTTATTTATTTTTTATTTATTTATTTTTATTTACATTATCTATTAATATATGTTTAATTTAATATTTCTATTTTGAATATATTTACTTAAATGATAATATTATTATAGATGTTAATGTAATATTTCTATTTTTGAATATATTTACTTATTCTTTATTTATTTATTTTTATTTATATTTTTTTAATGATATATGTCATTTTTTCAAAGCTCTTTTTTATGATGATGTGGACGATTTTTGGAGCCTAAAAACTTCATTTTTATTATTAGTATAGATTACATTTCCATCAAAAATTTGGAAACAAAGGTAAAAGTTTACATTTGCTCGGTCCACGATTACGTCTCTGAGCCCATCTAACAAACAAAGGTAAAAGTTTACATTTGCTCGGTCCACGATTACGTCTCTGAGCCCATCTAACAATTATTTGTTGTGGTAAGGGTTTTTAAATATATTTTTATAAGTGGAAAGAATTTAAGGTACTATAACCATTTCCAACTCATCTTCAAAGACATACATTTGTGTAATTTCTATTTCTTTTATATAATACTTTTCCCATTCAAAATAAATAAAGTACATTGGAAACAGTCTTGGATTTACATGTATTTGGCTTTTAATTAGAAAAATCCTAAAATAAATATAAATCTACTTCATTGTATGTCTACAAAATAACATTTATTTATTCACATTGCCATTTCTGTTCTAAAAGAAAAGAAAAATAGAGATTATTAGAATAGATTTTTGTTGCTCTAAACCAAATCATAAATAGTAATGAGTTAAATATTTGCTGAAACTAGCAAAGCAAAGAAGTAAAAACAAAACCTCTTTTTCTTAATGGGTGTCTTGGAGATAAATCCTAAACCGAAAATAAACAACACAAACATTTCTTCCTTAAGGTTTTGTTCAAAAAGCCTAAACTGAAATCTTGAGGGAAATACAAATAATAATACATTTAACCGAATCCCTCGGCTTGGCTGCTGCAATCTGCGCTGCGTGTATAGAGCCAGTGCTTTATTGCGTGCTGCTGCTTCTTCTATTAGCCGACTGTTAAACCGAATCCAAACTTGTAGTCCTTCTTCTTGTGGTCAACCTGTGAGAAAACATAACCCAATCACGAGTTTTAAAACAAGAATTTTCGGTTAACTCTCAGTACATGAAGAAACAAGGCAGAACAGTATGTCACCTCTGCAGACAGAAGAAATTAAGTCCCATACTCAATCTTTCTTCCAGGAGAGCTGATGTAACTCCGTGGGAATCAATCTTCCCCCTCACACGAGACTGAAACAACACACACAGACTTAGTTTGCTTGTTTTTCAGTTCCATTAATTCCAGAATATATAAATATATAAATATATGGTGACTTTTTTTACCTGTCCGAGAATGTAGTCATACCCAACACTAGATACAACATCTCTTGATAAGTAGTTGTACGCAAAATCAGTGGCGAGTGAAACCTGATCATTAAGGTTAAAAATGAAGGTTGTCATGCTTGTTCTCTACACTTTTGAATATAAGGTTATAAGATGAGCTAAATCATAAAAAAGGTAGTATACCCTTCTCCGAAATCTTCTGAACATAGCTCATAGCTACAACACCAGTGCTAGCCACTTGCGCAGATGCGACCTGTTGGTAAAGAATACTTCTTAGTATGATAGGTACTACAAACACGGTTAAAGTGTTGTTCACCAATGGCTTGAAAACGAGTAGTGATAAATTGTCTGAGAAGACGCGTTACCATCTGATTAGTTTCGTATCTTGCAGCGTAACCTATACCTGACTTCCGAGGCACACCGGCCCAGAAGACTTCCCCACCCAAAGATAGACAGGGTGTAACACTCTGTCCAAAATTTCAAGAAAACACTATCAGTACAATGAACAAACTAACAGAAATAAGCAATACCTCCCACGTTTAACTAAAAAAGTTCATCTCTCATCACTACATTACCGCACATGAGCATAAGTGCAAAGATGGCTAGCCCTTTCCCAATCTATTGGACTTCACGCAGAAAGATTTTTAAACATTGCAGCTGTTGCAAGGGACAATAGTCCACTTTACCTGAATATAGGTTGCTCCAATTAGAGCACCGTTCCCAAGTTGAAGCTGAGCTCTGTAGTCTTTTCCCTACACAAACATGAGATGTTAAAAAACTCAGACGAACCAAATGGCAGCAACACAAAATAGGGAAAGTTCCAAATAGAAAAAAGTTTTTCACCATGTAATCGAAGTTGAAAAACTGCATTGGACAAATGTGGCTCACCTGTCAGCTGGAAAGAAAGTAAACAAAAGATGATAAATACAATAATCCAGAGATGTAATGTAATATCAAAGATACACCATAGAAACAAACACAATCTCCAATAAGTTGCAGTACTTACCTGAGCATTGGCCTTTAAGATCAACTTATCACTAAGATCAGCTTTAAATCTTGCATTGAGTCTACCATCAGTCATAACCCTTCCAACAAGCATCAACTGCATATTATATTTATCATTCTCACATATTCCTGATAGCTATAAGTTATAAATCACCAAAAAAAATGGTACCTTTGGGTCAAAATAATTAGCACCAAACTCATAATGGGCTGTAGGAATTTTGATGGTCGTGTCAGGTGACTGAGATGGAACTTCCATTGGCCCCATCATTACACTATTTTTAAAAAAAAAAAATCGATAAGAGATTTAATAAGAAACGCAAAAAAATGTAAGCTTCTTCTACTGTAAACATAATGTTACTAACCTGTGGCTAAGAGAGAACTTTTGATTCAATCCTTTGGTAAAGTCAAAGCGTAAACCCTCAAAATTTTCAGCCTTTAAAGACACTGCAAACAATAATCAAAATCAAAATGCAACAAAAGAGTAAAGAAACCACAAGGAGAGACACTAAAGGCATATAGATGGTATACTAAACTGTAAGCTTCACGGTTGAGTTCCTCATAAGGAACAGGGCAAGGGAGATTCGAGTAGTCAACTTTCTCATCGACTTTAGACTTCGCATCAACAAGAGGTGGGAGAAGATCCGCCATCGCCGACGTCGCTACCGTCTTTGAAAAGTTGATTACGGCCGTTGGCCGGGACAGTAGAAAGAAAAAGGAAGTGGAGTTTGTAAGGGTTTTAATTCTATTTGGAGGCGATCATCTTTGGGTTTTGGTCTGTACAAAAGGGTTTTTGTAATTGCGACAGTGTTTGGTTTTTACTCGTTTCGGTCTTTAATCTTAGACCGGTTCCGGACCGTTGATTCTCCGGTTTCTTACCTAGTTTGGGTAAGAACCATGGTTTTAAACACAAGAAGGCGGATACTCTTGAACGACGTGTCAGGTAGCAGCCATTATATATATATACATTATACCTTTTTGGTAGAAAAAGATTAACAACATATATATAATCTTTATGTTGTTAACCTGTTTTAAAAAGAAACTAGATTTTGACCCGCCATTCGTGCAGATAATTTTTTATTTTATTAATTGTAAATTTTTTAAAATATGTTAATATTTCAATTCAATATTTTTTCATATTTCATTTATATATTAATTTCAATTTAATATAATATATAGGTTATACTTATAAAATCTCTAAAAATAACAGAGAATTTTTTCTATAATAAAATATTATTTAATTTTATTTAAAATAATGTTATATTAATAATTAATAAATTAATAAATAAATTCATTTAAAAATATTTAAAAATCTTGGTAAGATCTTATTAGATTTTCTACAACAGATTTTATTATAACTGTTTATTATGAATATCCTAATAATTATTAAAATATTTGAAATGTTTTATTTTTTAATAGATTAATGTAATAATCAAATATATATAATTACTAAAATGGACCAATATGACTTTTTTGTGGTAGATAAAAAGTGTACTTCTCTTTTAATAGAGGACATATGTAAATTTTATTTAATATAACGAGAAAAAAAATTCAAATTAGGTAAAGAAAAAATCAACATCTTAGACTTTTTTAAAAAAAGTTAAACAATTAAAACTTATCTAAAAATTCCAAGCCATACATTGTAACTTTTGCGGGCTTTCCTAACACGTGTCCGGTGAATATGTTCGGTTGCAATGTAAGTCTTACCACACATTGGACAAAGTACGGCCTTGTTAAGACAAGAATTCCTCCAATGTTCGCATCGTGTCTTACATTCATTGCACATTGACCAAAACATATTTGATGAATTCACAGGCACATCCTTATTATTTGTAGCGTATGCACTTTGATTTGCATTTGAAAAATATGTATCATGTTCACTTGGTGGTGGTTTCTTCTGCATCCTCCTTTCATCATAAAGGACTCTCTTGGCCTTGTCAGATAACAGAGACCAAGCATCTAAAACCAGCTTAAACGCCCCTTCCGCTCCACTAAATTTGTTCTTGTCCGGATGAAGCAAAAGGGCTAACTTCTTGTACTGCCTCTTCACTGTTTCATCATCAGCCATAGAATCGACACCAAGAACTCCATACCAATCAGTTTCTGTTCATCCATTAATCTTGATTGCTGCAGAGATATAAACATTGATCATCATCAACACTTGTTTCAAGCCATCAAGCTCCGGGTATAAATTGTAAGCCTCGTCAACAAATTTCTTGGCTCCAACGTAATCATTCTCTGAAAGTTTCTTCTCAGCAATATCCAATGCCTTTTTCGCTTCATCCTTATCCATGTTGTCGAGAGTTTTTACTTAGTTCCCTGAAAACTTTTTCGAACCAGAAAAAAATAAAGAGGATAAAGAAAATAGCATGAGGAAATGTTTTTAATAAATTTTAAAAAAATCACTAGAAAACTAAACAGATGTTCTAATGACGAATTTGATTAGGGTTTTGTTATATTTGAAACCCTCTTTGTGCTATCTAAGAATAAGAATGAATTTAAAACACCAAAACTTTTACCTTTTATTCACTATCAACACGAAGTTTCTTAGGAACAGAGAATAGACAACAAAAATAAGAACTAAACTCTATATTCTTATTTGCTTGGTCTATCTATCTCTAGTTCTCTTGTTCGGATGATTCGCAGATTGATTGCTTCCCCTTTATATAATAAAAAACTACGTGCTCCTGATATTATAAGGTTTGTGATTTATTTTCTTAATCCCGTCGGTCTTTGTACATTTTTTTACCGACTTGATAAAGTAAATATTTTGGTCCAAGACTTTTAATCGAGGCCCATATGTTCAGTGGCCGTATAACCACTCATATTACGACACTGAAGTGACACATTGCCGCAGCTCCACGATTCAAAAACAAATCTTATTAATGGCTTCCCTTTGACCAAGCATCTAAAACCTATTTTTGTCCGGAAGAAGCAAAAGGGCTAACTTCTTGTACTGTTTTTTGAGAGCTTCTTCATCGGCTGAAGGATCTACAGCTAGAATCACGTACCAATCTTATTGACCATTATAATTTATATGTTTGGGTGTTGTAATACTGAATTACATATACCAAAAGCCTAAAAGACTTTGATGATCTACTACATGCATCGATTCCTTTATTTTGGTGTATAAGCAATAATTTTTTAGCGCACAAGACCCAAGTTCAAGATTCCCCAAGAAACATCGGGCCAAGATTGATCCTGTGACTTCATGAGAAGAACTCTAACCCAAGCAATCCAACCTTCCCATGACATCCTCTTGTCCCATGGACTTCCCCATTGCAACAGCAAAAGCAGCCCCTTCTCTGCTTCTCTCTCTGCCTCTACGAACATCTTCTTTCCCAGATACACTTGACTCAACAACACATGTGGCTCTCCCACAAATGGGTTCTTCTCAATACACCCCAACAATCTCTCCTCTGCTCTCTCCAAGTACCCTTCTTTGCTAGCGTCGCTGCTCACAGCTTCCCAGTACATGTCCCTTGCTTCTATCTGCTCTTTTGCATCCAATACCTGTTCCATTACATGTAAAGCTCAACTAAAAGCAACTGAAAAATCTCGAGTTGATATCTAACTAAAGATGATAAAATTCAAAAAGAACATAAGTATCTACACATGAAACTAATTAACTAACTAACTAGATACATGTATAATTTGTATACACATGTGTGGCTATCCAGAAACTCAAATCAACTCTTGATAGCAGGTACTATTCATCTTTCTTTATTTGATGATCAGTTTCCATAAAAAGTCTAAATTAAAGAAGATACAAAATCCAAGACATAGAAACACCATGATTATGTCGTGAAACAGAACCAAACGTAGCTAACTATATAAAGAAGTACAACACAATGATCTAGACATGAAACCAATCAGCTAAATAGATGATCATGACATCAAGTAACAAGATAAAAACAAGACCACTATTGGGGTCTGAATCATATACCTTGGTGCAGAAGCTGAAAACAGGAGGCACCACGAGCTCAATATCTTCATCTCTCTCCTTCCTCACCACAAACCCAGAACCACCACAATCTCTCCTCCTCTGCTCCATCAAAATCTCTTCTTCTCTCAAAATCAAACTATAAACCGCACCCATCCTCGAGTTAGAGTTCATCCACAGCCCAGGCTTCCCATTCCCAGGCCACAACGCCGTCACATTATTCCCACTAAACTCAAGCCTCCCATCATAGTTACAAAACAACTCATCTTGAAACCCAAAAAGCTGATCACTAAAATCAGCCATAGTCATCAACAAGAACACACCAACCACTCTCCTCGAAACAACAATCTCTTCACCAGTCTTGATATGTTTCACAACGACGCCGTTCTCAGGAACCAACTCGTTAACCTTCTTCCTCCACTCTTCCTCTCCATGAAACCACCCTTCCTCCTTAGCCTTCCTCAACGAAACCTCAGAGCGATCAAGATGCTCCACGAGCTCAACATCAGAGTACTTAAAGAGAAGGTCGTCGTGGATCATCGTCTGTCTCGGGACAACGCAGAAGAGATGGATCAGAGACTCGGCGGCTTCACCGACGTGTCCACGGACGACGTCACGGCCAGTGGAAGGGTGGAAGATGGCTAGGTTAACGTAGGAGTTGGAGTAAGCGGAGTGGAAGAGACGCAGAGGCAGACGGATTCAGGAGCTTTCCAGAGCTTGAGGATCTTGTAGATGTCGATCAAGTGATCTAGGAAGCTTCCGTGTTTGTGCCAACACTCTCCGGCGCCGACGCTTTTGAGGACGGCGATCAAGGAGGGGAGCTTAGGGTCGATGTTCTCAAGCTCTCCTCGGAGAAAGGGACGGGCTTGGTCTAGTACGGTGGAGACGGTTGGTGATGGAGACGATGATGAACCCATTATCTTCTCTCGTGTTTGTTATGGACGAGGATAAAATGTGAACTGATCAAACCTTTTATTAGCTTAGATTACTTTAAGAAAAGAAAAGAATGACCGAACAGTAAGTCTTTGACTTATTATTAAAACAATGACCAGTTTTATATTTATATCATATCTTTTCATTACAAGTGCGGAAGCTGTTACGGTGTCAACAGGCAATGAGCAAAATATATACTGTCCGTTATTTGTAACTATATATATAGGATAAAGTAAATATTTCAAACAAATCATAAATATAATTTTAAAAATTAATCTCTCGTAGGTTGATATGTATGATTATATAGTTATGGTATTTTATGCACATTTATAATATTTATGAAGTAAATTAATTATTTATTTATTAAATTAAAATATAAATAATATTTAATTTTGATTAAAATATTATTACCATATTAAACCTTATTTTTTTTTATAAAACCAATTAAATATCCATT
>CAJHQP010010940.1:0-16797 GCA_905132765.1 Moricandia arvensis
CAAGGTGAAACTGGATTGATTTGACCGACTTGCCGCCGAACGAGCGAGTGTCGTGTCGTGCTCCAACTCGCCCGTCGTATGCGAGTTGGCCTTGCCAAACTCGCCATTACGGGCGAGTTGGTTGATCATGCTGACAACTCGCCATATGTGAGTTGTTAGATTGATCTGTGCTGACCACTCGCCTGTATGTGGTCTATTCGTTTTCTTCTTTCGAGTTCTTTGCGCCGCCTAGAGACTTTTGTTACAAGTCGATTCGAGACTGCATTCATATAGAAAAACGATTTAGATGCTGATTTCGAGTAATATCGTTTCTGCCCCAACAAGCATCTCTCGGTAGGTTTCCGACGTCGACTCCGTCGTAACCAATTTTGACCCCAACATTGAGCGACGTCACATCTTGACCAATTATCAATCTGATCATTCGGACGAAGACGCTGATGTACATCGAGAAGGACAAGAAGCCGCATGATTCGGCAAAACTCTTCGTTAGAAAAAACCATGACAAAAGAGGAAGAAAATATCTTCTGGGTAGAACAAGAGACACTAACCGAAGAACAGGCTCGGATCACCTGCAGCAAACGCCGACAAACTGAAAAACCTGTTGGCGACGATCTCGACAAGATGTGCAATTTCCGCGACTATATCTTCAAAACGGCTGCAGAGGTAAAAGGGGTGAAGTCTCAAATTCACCACGACACTATCGCTGCACCCGAGAATGACCTAATCATAGAGGAAGTCGGAAGACTCCTTTTACTGCCTGCATCACTGAGACAAGAATCTCAGACCCTGGGAAGATCAAACTCCATACGTACGATGGCACCACCGACCCCAAAGTGCAACGGCAGACTTTCCATATCGTGATGGGTAGGCCCAATATCAGGGAAAAAGAAAGAGACGTCGGATTACTGCCGCATCTCGTCGAGAATCTCCAGGGAGCAGAGAACGAATGGTATTCTCGCCTAAATGAAATTCCGTTGGAATTTTCCGCCAACTCGCTTCAGAGTTTCTCAGTCAATACTCTATGTTCATGGACAGGGAAACCTCCGACGTCGACATTTAGAGTTTATCCCACAAGGAAGATGAACCTCTCCGTGAATTTCATGAATTGGTTAAACGTCATGTCGAGAGTTAGCGGAATCAGCTATAAGGTTACTATTGACGCGCTCAGAAAGATGCTCTGGTATAAGTCAAAGTTCAGAAGTGATATCTACCGAGAAAGCGCGTACGATCTAGGACGCTCTCCATAAAGCCACAACTACATCATCATCAAAGAAGAGGTGAAATTCCTATGGCAAAAACATAAACCCACGAGAGCACCTTCAAAAGACGTAGTAGGAGAGCAGAAGCAAAAACGAAAATCTCTCGTAACGACAAGTACGTACATCACGAGGGTGAAAATATCCAAGGAGCACATAATTATGCCATTAACTCTGAACCAGAACATGGAAGAACGTCGGGAAACACATGAACCCGAAATTCCACCCTCTGACGAGAATACCTTCTGCGAGTTTCACCAAACTAAGGGCCACTCGAATATGAACTGCAAAGTTCTCGACGCCGAGACTAACGACAAAACTACTTGCAGGAGAAATTTCGGAAGTAACCAGCATAAAAAGATCTCAAAACAAGACACCGATCGTCTGCCAAAAAATGACCAAACCATGCCAGCTGTAGACACCCTCAAGGGAACCGCTCGGGTGAGAACGGGAAATGCGGGAGAAGACCTGATGATAGAGGCAATAACAATAATCATCGCAGAGTAAACATGATCATCGGAGGATCACAGTACTGCCACACCCACTGTTTCATCAATAAATGCTTATCAAAGGAAGGCTGAGTCAAGTACTAACTGGAATCCATCCATCGACGTCCCAAATGACACGATCAATTTCTAGGAACATTAGACCGTCAAAATCGACAAACCTCACAAGGACCCACTTTTGATCGATCTTTTGATAAAGGATCTCAAATTCGCCAGAGTCCTCGTGGGACACATGAAGCACCATCGACGTTATCTTCCGCGTCACCCTCAAAAGAGTGAAATCAACTTGTCTGAAGTTACACCAACGCCAAGACCACTAACTGGTTTTTCCGGAACAAACTTCGATGACTTCTCGGCTCAATTAGACTCCCCGGTCATGTCCAAAGAAATCACGAAAAATCATCAACTTCATAGTCGTCGATCATCCTATAATCTACAACATGATCATGGAACGCCCTCGATAATCTCCATGAAGCAGTCCCATTGACGTACCACCTAGCATGAAATTCCCAACCCCACATGAAACCGCAGCAATCTAGGATGCCAAAAACAGTTGCGACTCTGGTTTCTGCGGAACACAAGCTGAGGCAAATCACGACCACGGCCAAACCCAAACGCGCGAAGTCAACTCAGCCATCGCTGGAAAACGCATCAAGAAAAGACGATCCCAAATCGTCAACTCTAGCAACGGATTCGAATAAAGAAAGTTACAAACTTCCAAGCCCAACGCTCTAACCCAACAATAGGAGACAAACCCGGAAGAATCTTCGATCCAGAAAAAGTCACCACGACAAAGAAGATCGACACGAGCCTACCAAATGAGTACAACACTCACGACAACAAACTGAGCTACGAGATGGCTTGATACCTGAAATGAGTATGTAGGCAACTCCTTGCAGGACGAGGGGGGGGGAGTGGGTACGTATACGTACACTCATATACTCCCACATTTTAAAATTTTCGCCTTTGTACTCAATATCTTTAAAAGGATATTCTATAATAGACAACGCCAATATGATTCCCAAAAAATCTCGCAAATCTCTTTTATTGCAGCAAAACTCAATCTCACAAATTACTTTATGGCCAGACCGGCAATCCATGATCATCCAAAAAGCGCCTAAGTAAGAACAAATAATTATTGTAAACCCGAAACGGAAATCATATGAAAAAGAAATCCAACGACCAAATGGTTAAACAAAACTTTTCAACGCTTTCAAACAAGCTACAAGATCAAACGAGATCTTCGATCAAAATGCAAAATCACTTAACCCAAAGGAAAAACATATTCTCGAAAAAATCAAGACGTCGCAGACTTTCAAAATATATTTCCGAAAACTCGAACAAAATTTACTAAAACAGTCCTTGACACGACTATAAATTAATAACTCACACAGACAAGTACTTGCTCTTACATCAAGCTCGTCGACTGGCCCCGACGGACAAATCAACCATTCTCAAATGAACGGTAGACTGACCTGCTCCTCTCATAGAATGGTCCTGATACACCCAGTACAAGGATAAACGCGCTATAGAAATCCAAAATTTTGGTCAGTACTTCCAAGACTTTAAAACTGCCTGCAGAGATACTCGATTCCGGATCGATGAAAATCACGTAAGCCAAGAACTCATCGCAGATTTCAACTCCGAAACATAATCATGATAAAATCGTAAACGAGTCAAGTAAGCCAGGATCGACCCGCATAATTCAGGCAAGAAGTATGCGTGCGCCATAAAGCACCTATGGAACCTCGACACTTGCGGTAGTCCCCCAATGACTTTTTCACCTGCATGAACACCCTCAAGTCAGCTGCAAACCGAGCCAAGCGATCGCTCAGGATCAAGGCCATCTCCCTATGTCCATATCGACGCAACATAGAGAGCGTGCCTCGGCCTCGCCCTTCAAACAGGCAATCTCTTTCTCGACCATCTTGACCTCAAAACAATCCGTCTGCGTTTGCAAACAGCTCGCTCTAAGGGCCTCATCCATCACGTGAAGCACTACAAGGAGTTCTTTAAGGAATTAGTGGGCGAAATTGACTAACAAAATCAAACCAAATACGGAAACAAACTCTCATACACAACTGAGATGCCTCCGCAAATTTCTCTGATCCAGCAGACTCTTTGTTGGCTGCGGGCTGACCTGACAGAACGTTTGAGCGAGGAAAGGTAGATATCAAGGTTAGATCCACCTCCGAACGACGGCAGCGGGGTCTGACAAATGGTGCTTCCATCTCCAGGAAGAAAATGTCGATACCACTCGTCAGAAAGAAGTTCCACGCTCTTGTAGGCAACCTCTCCCTCGTCACTGGCAACTTTCTTGTTCTTTGGAGATCTTTCCCTCTCCCTCACAACAAGATTATAATAGGGAACAAAGTCATCCATGGCCGGATTCGAATCCTCTCTACCACCGCGTAAGGGTGAGCTCGAGCCTGATGATACGCAACCGTCGCTCGAACTCACTTTGGGGAGAGGTAGCCCCAGTAAATAGACCGCCACGGAGAATATCCCTAACGGTAAGCGTCTCTGCAGGAAACGGGGGAAAAGGATCGACAACTGCCAAAACAAAGAAAATAGATAAGTTGTCAAACATCAGCAAAAGAGAGACTACCAAAGTATCGATAACAATACCCTTAGCACCCCACCTACGCCTAAAAATAGGGATGTTATCTTCCGCAATCTAGGCACTGTCTATACACATAAATAAGTAACGTTGGTCCCAGCTGTGAAAGTTAGACTTAAACGCCTTGATCACCTACATATAGTTCCTCGGCTTGAGACAGTACTGGAGCGGCAAACCTGTACTTTGGGGATATAGAAAATCCTCGAGGTAATAGTCACTTAAGTCCATCCCTCGCTTATAGCTCAAAACCAGCAGTCCAACGATATGTTGTAGACCGACGGGGAAAGTAGACTTATCGACAACTTGTAGTGGTCTAGGAGTCGAATTATAACCTTTGGATGGGAAAACATAGACGACCCAAATATGAGGTGTGCCTCACAACACGTAAAGTAACCACGAGGGGGAGCATCAAACCTTCTCCATGTATCGGCATTCGAAACTCCACGTCCTCTGGAACTCGGAAAAAGTCTGGGATGGTGATAAGGTTAGAATGCCTACATTGATTTGGCTCATCCGCAGCTCCTCTAAATTTGGGTCTCTCCGGACACCAAGACTCAGCTAGGGGCGGTACCATAGCGCATGTAGCTTCCTAGTACGCAAGCGTCTCAGGTCAATGGAGTTTGGCAAGAACTTAACTTTCAGAACAACCTCATCGTCCTGAACGCGTAAGCTCTCGGGAACGAAATAGGAGGGAAATGCATTCTCCAATATTCTCTTTCTAGGAGCCATGACAAAATAACAAAGAGAAAGATATTTTCTACCTTAAAGAAAATTTCTTGTGGAAGTAAGCAAGTGAGGAATTTGGAAACTTGCTCCACATACTTATAGGAATATACTATTCACCGTCATAATTTTTTACCATCATTTCCGCCTAACTTACCTACCATACAGAACACCTACATGAACATCACAACGATTCTCGCAAGCTAGGGGCTAATTGTTGGGGTCAAAATTGGCTACGACGAAATCAATGTTCTAAAATTACCGCAGGAAGGTTTTCTCTCTTCCAGGTAAAAGAAAACGAGAACAATCGTGTCCAAGAACCTCATAGTCTTTTTCATCTCAACGTCTTGTCACAAACGGGAAGCAGGATGCTCAAAGTCTCGTTCCCATGGGCAACGAGACAAAAGCCATGTCTCGTCGCCTACGGGTGACGAGACCATCACTAAGTCTCGTCGTCCATGAGCGAAAAAACAAGAACATGTCTTGTCACCCACAGGTGACGAGACCAACACCAAGTCTTGTCGCTTTTGGGTGACCAGACCATAACTGAGTGTCATTGCCCATGGGCGACCAAAACTGAGTCTTGTCACCCATGGCGAAGAGATCCTCACCAACTCTTTTTGCCCATGGGCGACAAGACAAGAGCCATATCTCGTCGCCCGTTGACCCTCACAAAGTCTCGTCGCCCGTGGACAACAAGACGAGAGCCATGTCTTGTCGCCTGTGGGTGACGAGATACGAGCCATTTCTCGTCACTTAGGGTCAACAAGACCATCTTTGCTTTGTCACTCTCTCCCTCGGGACTTTAACGTACTGATTCTTGTTTCGGCTTGATTAGTGTTTCCATTGAAATTTGTATTCGATTATCTCTTGTTCTGTTACTCATAATTTGATTACTTGTCGTAGGCTCAGCATAAATCCAGGACCTCATGAAAGTTAAGGTTCTTGGCTTTCCTCCAATTACGGAAACCAACAGCACGAATTTTGGTTCCCATAGTAAGAGTCCATGTGTCATTTGATTGATATTTCCAAGATAAAGACTGCACTTTTTATATTTCATAAATGAGGTTAGTAGAGGGATATATTAGATGGTATATGGTGAGTTGTGTATACTAGGGCTGAGTACATGGAAATTCTCAGATGTGGTTGCAACATTGTAGAGGTGATGGTGGGGTGAAAAGGAGCTGGTGAGCGTGTGCGTTTTAAACCTCTTTCACTGATTTCTTTTAAGCTTTGCTTGAGGACAAGCAAAATGATAAGTCTGGGGGGAGTTGACAGGTCATAGTATTTACCTATTTTAGGTGATATATTAGGCCATTTTTATTTTGTACTTCGAGTATTTTTAGGTCATTTACAGGTCTAGGTGCGTTTTGGAACACTTTGGAGATTTTGGAGTTTTTTGAGATTCAGAATTCCGTAGATGCATTAGAAATTTGGAAACGGATTGGGACCTTCCCATGGTGCGATTGAGCTCATCGTTTGAAAAAAAAAAGATAGAGATTTGAGTTAGCTTTCCAATACCACCGCCTTGAGGTCAATCATGATCTTAGATTGAAAGTTATGCACGTTTTACTGAAGAGTGGCCCGTCTGACGTGCGAGCAGAGCTGTCGAGGATTTAAGTTTATGAGTAGCGTCGACCGACGCCCCCTTAGTATCAAACAATGCCCATGCTAATCGGTACTTGCAATTTTTTCTTAACTTACAATAATTACAGTTTGACCAGAAGTTTCCCTTATTTACAGAGAAGTCCTGATGTGTTTTAACCTATATTATCTATTGTAAAGCCAATGTTGAGCTTTGGTTTAGATTGGAGAGAAGAGAAGAAATCCTTCAGCCTCTTCGTGGAACTCGTTTGCTTTTATTATTGAGTGTATATATGATTTCTATTTAGACTATGAATTTATGTTTCTACTTCCATGTTTGAGTAGATCCATATGTTAGATTTAGGAATTTCATGAGCTTAATGTCAAACTGATAATCATAGGATTGCTAGGGTTATTCACAGATTTCTACACCAGAAATTTTTTTCATACTAGCTTCATGGTAGTTGGAATAGCACGAGAGTGTGACTGGTAACCTGAATCTAGAATCATAGGATAATCAGAATAGAACGAGAGTGTGATCGAAAACCTGAATCTAATCCTGCTAGACTAAATACTTCTTCACAACAAAAGTTGGTCTAGGATTTAGTTGAACAATATAGAATATTGCTTATTTCTTGTCTGATTCATTGAACTCGCAACAAGAGTTGTTTTATTTATTAGAGTTAGGCATCTGCTAGTTCATCCCAACGAGAACTGGCTAACTTACTGTTGAATCCTAGTTCTGGAATTAAACCCTTGGCATCTATTGGTTGTGGTTTTGCATCTCTTTTTGATAATCCCTAGATCTAGCATTTTCTCCTATCACTTACAATCGTTTCATCTACCTACTGCTTTGTTTACTATTTTTATATTGTTTGCCTATCATGATCTGAAACTAAAGTATATTGTGTGAAACATTGAGTCTCTGTGGATTCGATGCTCAATACTACTACAAACCTCTTATTTGAGAGAGTAGCTTGGAGGTTAATTTGAGCATATCAAAAACAAAGTTGATTTTTTCTAGGGTTCTCAAAACCTAAAACTGCTGACGAAGACATATACAAAGAAAAATGGGAAATCATATCCCTCACTCCTAGATCGTTTTCTGAAACATAGGGCTTCAGAAACATTCAAGTTTCACTACTGCTGTTTCTTGATTTTTTGCGCTTACTTCAGGAAAGGTATTAAAAAATCCCTCTGGTCAATCCTACGTAAAAGAGAAAAATTCTGATTAAGTTGAAATCACAACAATAGACCTCCCGAGGTTCACACGTAAAGTCCAGTGACTCACCCGAAAAAAATAGCCACTCTAAATTATATCATAACGAGGTCAGCAGACAAATGTCTTCTGTTCTACAAACTCCTAAAGGAAAAAAAAAGTATGAATGGAACGACGATTGTGACTCCGCCCTAAAACAATTAAAGGCATACATCAGCGAACCGTCCGTGCTATCAAAACCACTCGAGGGAGAGTAATTGTACCTCTATGTCGCAACCTCGGAATACGCAGTGAGCAGAGTGCTGATCTGCGAGGAAAATAGTGAGCAAATATCAATTTATTACATAAGCAAGTCGCTAATTGACGCCGAGACAAGGTACCCGCAATAGAGAAATTATCACTGGCAGTCGCTACGGCTACGTAAAAGCTTAGGCTGTATTTCCAGTCCCTTACGATCATCATCATGACACATTAGCCCCTACGAACAGTCATTAACAGCGTGGGAACCAAAATTTACACAGTTGATTTTATTTAACGAAGTTAGTGTAGCTTTCATTGAGGGTCTGGATTCTCTGTGAGGGTCAACTACAGGTGATCTAATAAATGTGGAATATAAAGATAGACGGTAAAACAAATTTAGAAAACTAGAACTTTTTTTGAACTTGCGTATGAGAGTTTCAGAGATAGAAACATACATGATGTTCGTGTGGAGGCGAGATTACAATGGAATCATATAACATAGGCAGTAAACCTAACTAAGTTTGCTAGCATAACCACCTATGTTGAGAAGACCTACGTGCGCTGCAACTCGTTTAGCAAAAGACGAATATAGATGCAAAAAGTGTTTTATTGATTTCGGACTGAACTTTATGAATGTGTGACTACGTACCCTTTCCGAGGATCAAGCCAAACATAGTTCAATTTGTAAAGAGTTGAACAAGAGATCAGATTGCTTTCACGACGTTCGTCTACTACTAGAGTGCAAGCAATAGAAAACAAAGTATGGCTAAAACCAAGCCTAAGGTTTATAACTTTAGAGAGTTTCTGTAGTCAAAGACTTCTCTTTTTCTTCTATGCCTCATTTGTGCTTATATATACCTCCAGTGTTGGCCGTCTTTCCTTATCCGTCATTTTTTCGTGTTTATATGTCCGAAGATTTTTCCTTATTTGCTCGAGATTTGAGTCTATCCTTGGAAATCTTCCATTTATCATATTTTTATTTATTCTTTTCCAATCCAAATAAACTGAGATCATTTTCTGGGCTGGTTTTAATTTTAAGTCATAAATAGCCTTTCAACATGTTTTAGGCAGTATTGGACCGTTTTATGACTCACGCGTTTTTGCTACTTCTATCGGAGAAATATTTGACTTGTCCGATTTATGGTTTTTAATGTCATGGTATATGAAAGGATGAATATCATTTCCTTTTTCAAAAATAATAATGGTGTTAAGTTAACCATTCTTGACTCGACGTTTGACTAAACGTTTACAAGAAAACAACATATTACTTGTTTTCTTTGTAAAATCTATACGGAAAATCCGATTGCAACAAACCAAGAACATTTTGAATGAGATTCAAAGGAGAATATGATGGGATCTTCAGGGCCATTAGGAGTGAGGAGAGAGGCTTGAAGGGTGATGAGAAATGAGGATAGAGGAAAGAGAAATCTTCATCGGAGATGAGGAGAGACTTGATGGGCGTTTAGGAAGAGAGGATGGCTTGGAGGGCATTGACACATGAGGAGAGAGAGTGCCTTTAAGGGTGCATAGGAAGCTTCATGGTCGGTCAGGAAGATTCATGGGCATTAAGGAGAGTTTGGTGGCGATGAGGAAGAGAGATAAAGTTTGGATGGCGACGAGAAAGGCTTCATGAGCGTTTAGGCTTGCTCCATGGGCGTTTAGGAAGAGAGAGGAGGAAGGAGGGGGATCTCATGAGTGATGAAGCCTTTCACTTTTTCCTTTCGCTTCTACGTTGATCGTTTCATATACTTATGGAACTCTTTGGTTTGTTTACGTAAGTTTTTCCGCCAGGATTTTCTGAAAGCTGTTTTGCGGAAGATTATCTAGTAGATTTTCTTAAGAGAGTTTTTCCGCAGAAACTTTCCAAATTTGTTTTACGGAAGATTATTACCTAAAAATCGTCACTTTTAGTAAAAACCTTCCGTAAGAACGTTTACGATCATCTCATGTTTGATAGAAAACTTTTTCATCCTTGTCCGGGATGAAATGTACGAAGTTTATTCTTATATTCTTATGCACATAGGTTTGACTTATGTGGTATATTTTTGACATTTACAGCTCATATTCACTTAATGCACAATTTCTCAGAGGATTTTAGCCATTGATTTTCTAATGACCAGTTTTGACCCCAAAAGTTAGCTCCTCAGCTCGTAAGACTTATGTGTAATTATTGCAAGGTAGTGATAGGCCTGTTAGGTGGAATCAATGGCTAAAAGTTCCATTGGTAAAACCAGCTTCTTCGAAAGTTGAAGTGGATGGTTCACTCTTCTTTCCTTATAAGAATGGAATGTGGTTAGATTGGGGGTGCGCCTTATGAAGGCTGCCTACGTACCCCTTTTGAAGGGTCCACACCTTTTGTAGTTCATTTTGGAGTTAAGATTACGACCTGATTTTGGTGGGACCTTTACGGCCCAGTTACATCTCGTGTCAAGATTTTTGAGCATGATGCTGCCGATGTCATTTTATGTTGGAATTTTGTTAGCCTCGAGATTATCCTTATAGTCTGCGTGTTTCAGATTAATAGAATCGAAGTTTACCTTTTGTGCATAGTGCAGCTATACGTAAAGATAGAAAGAAAGAGTATAAGTTGTCATCTCATTTCTGACGCTCAGTGGATCATGATAATTTTTTGTTGCGTATAATGGGAGTATACGAAAGCTTTTACGTTCGATAGCCTCATAAACATCCAAATAAAAATGAATGGCCATGTTTTGGAATCTCGTATCCGTATCTTCACATGTTCAGGGTTTAGAGAAAGACTTAGGTTCACTATCAGTTTAGGGTTTCTGATGACTGCTTCAACTTAAATCACCCATTGCGATTTTGACCTGATTTGTTTCAAATTTTGAAGTCTGTGAAAAGTTCTTGGCTTATGTGACTTGCATCGATCGGGAACCAAGCATTCTCTAAAGACAAATCCCGGACCACGAAAGATTCTTTGGAAGATACTTTTCAAAATTTTGAATTTATTTTATAGCGCGCTATTATCCTTGTGTTGAATGTTTGAGAGCCTATCTCTATGCGAGAGATGGTTAAGTAAGTTTAGGACGTTAGAGTTTGTTTGTTGTGATCAGAGACAAACAGAGTGGTAAGTGTTAGTGACCTTACCGTTTGAGTTTGAACCTTCGCGAAGGTTGTGTTTTTGCTAGATATTAGTGCGTATGACTGCTCGAGTTTCTGAGATGGAACTTTCATCAATGAAGATGTTTTACGTCGAAAGCAATTTCTTCAAGTGTTTGCGACTTCTCGTGGTACTAAAGACTGGGTATTTATTTCAAGTAAAAATTTACGTTATGAGAACGTCTTTAGAGATATTTTCGCGTTCCGCATGAAGGTCTTGTTTGATCTTGTGTCCGAGAAATCTTTTGGTTTGTTTTCGGAGGTTCCGTAGCCAAAATTTGTTTGTATTGTGAATTATTCAAAAGTGGTTTTCGTATTGAAGTTTTCTTTCGTATGCCTCATTTTTGTTTGAAATAATTGCAAGGTCTGAGATGTTTTTTCATTGGGGCAAAGGTATTGTTTTGACCTTGTGGCTGAGAAACGTTTTTATTTGTTTACATATGTTTCACAGCCAAATTTTGTTTCTATTTGATGTTAAATTGCTCGATATGCGATCGAGGAAGTAGAACCAAAGAGTCGCGTAAATTTTTCCCCGGTAAGAAACGTTTGCCTTCACTATGCTTTGAAAGGATTTGGCCTTATGAGGTTTATTTTGTGTATTTTTGAGTAGAATACTTCATATAGCTAGGACCTATCTTACCATTGTTTCTTTACCAAGTTTTATGGGTAAAAATTTGCGGCTTAAAGAGCTCTATGAAGCACGTGGAACTTGGTCAATTGACGGGAAGTCATTTTTTTCGTTTAGCGTTTGGTTGTTGGGACTGAGTCTTGTTATGAAGACTTTATCATATGATTTCTATTTTTTCGGGTTATACGAAGTTATTGCTTTAGTTATCGCTTGGTGTTTCTAGGCGAATAATAGATGTGTTTTGCAGTTGAGTGATTAGATGGAGTGTTGGTTGCACAAATGTTTTGGCTTGGCATGATGGGTCCGTTCAGCCGTATAGCTGGGGGCATTGTAGGTCGAGGATTACACCATGCCAATTTCGTGTTAGTAATAAGGTCACATTAGTTTAGAATTTTTATTAAATGGGAGGCCGAATTCTTGTTTGGGTGGAAGGCGTAACTGGCTGAGGGCCAGAGAGATTTTGTTGAGATTTACAGGCCAAGTATGCCAGAGTTTTCACCCTTAAGGTGGTCCATGTATTAGGAAACAATTTTCCACTTCAGGTTTTATTTTTATGATGATTGTTTGTATAATGCTTCCTTTAGTCATATATGATTTTTTTTTCGTAAAGACGTGCTGAAAAGCTTCCGTTTGAAAACTGTATATTTTTTGTCTAAGGAAAACGAAGCTTAAGAGGCCTGATACTGAATCCATTGGGAGTTAGCTGGCAGGATGATGGTCTGCTCAGCTTTAACCAAGGAGAGTGAGAGGCATAGGCTAACAAGCCATAAGGCTGAAGGAAGAGAACTGTTAGATCATAGTGGCTGATAAAGATTAGATTTTTCATCGAAAGATGAATCATACAAATCTATTTTTAGCTATACGAAAATTGTCTGAAACACTTCTTCGTAATACCTATTATGTTTATTTTCGAAAGTTGCTATGTATAACTTTGTCTGACAATACGAAGGATGTTTCTTGTAAGTTTTACAAGAACGGCTTCTTATAGAAGTAAATGGAGCGTGTTGCTCGCAGATTACTCGTGATGTTTGCGAGTGAAGACTAGGTTCTCGTCATTCAATTGTATTGCAAAGTCGTTTTGTATGATACTGATCTTTTTTTTCCAGTAGGCTGCTTCTTATAAAAAGTTTCAGTTATGAGAAAGTAGGGAGAAACCCAGTTTTATGAAGACTGCGGGGCAGATTTTTGTCAGGATACATGAACGCAGCGATTTTCCGTGGATTTTACGAGAAACATTTTTGCTTTGTCTTTCATGAAATTTGCTTCGTGTTGCCCATGGAGTTTTTTCAAAGGTTATTTCATTAAGATCTTTGCGAGAGACATTTTGTAGGTTTTAGAGGAATTCTCATAACATATTTGTTTCTTGAGCAGAACGAATCAGTCAACCAGCGTAGATCCAGTCAACGAACGAGGAGAAGGATTTCCCTTTGTTGTGCTCACTTCTACTTGTGTCATCGATTCTTCTTTGTCTCAAATGATTTTGATCCTTTCCGTGACTCATTTGGTTCAACGGAATTTTGAAGAAATGCTTTGTGTTTGAAGAATTCTCATATAATTTTGAGTCTTATACGAAATTTTCTTATTAAGTCGAAAAGGTCAGCATGACTGTGGCTAAACGTCGTGTTATAAGTCCAATGTTGGTACATGTTGTCTAAGCGCGTGATAGCAATAAGAGATGTTGTAGAGTTATCGAGAATATGTTTTTTTGGCGGTTTGGCTATGTCGCTATAGTTTAGAAGAATTGTAGATTGTCTTTGCCTTTTTGACGATTTCATTGGGACACTTCTTTGCCTAAGTGTTTTTCAGTCTAATTATGTAAGATTTTTCTCTGTCAAAAGCATTTTATTGATGTCGAGGAAAAAACTTTTTGATGGGAGTGTACGAGTATAGTATATGTACCCACTCCCTCTTTTTTTAAGATGGAGAAAAAGGCTGAACAGATCTTTTGATGGTTTGCGAGGATTAAGATGATCAAAAAACCGGCTCGATTTAAAGACGATGCTGGATTGTGATCCTCGGCGGTTTTCAGGTTGATGACATGGAATAAGTCTGTTTTAAGAAAACTGTTAGGAACGAGTCGATTTTAAGACGATGTTTGTGTCTCTAGTTCTTTCTTTCTTTAGGCAGATTGCTGAGTATGCTTTGAATGCGTGACAATTGTTTCTCGGTTTTACGAGACATTAGATCAGTTTCTATGATCTTTCTCAAAAAACTAAGGAACAATATAAGGAGAAAGAAAATCATCTAACACTTAGTTCACTAGACTATCCACGTAGATTCTAAGTTCCCTAAACTTTACGGAAATCTCCTAGACTTTTTATTTCTCAGTACTTGCTACGAAATTCCAAGTTTGATTTCAAAATTTTCCATGTCGGATATACCTTAGCCTTCTCAGAGATTCGGTCTTTGCCTCTTCTCCGGTTTGCTTTCTCATTTTCCCTTTCTTATCCTCGTGTCTGTCCACCCCCTGCAGCAAGTAAGAAAATTGATTCTTCTGGGATTTCTCTATGTTCCTGGATGCGTTTAGGCTGAACCCCGTTTTGCTGTTTAGTTCATGATTCATATTTTTCCAATCCGGTTTCAGCATTCGTATCCTTGGTTTTACGAGAATGAATAAGCATCTTGTAGAAAACTTTTTGGCGTTTAGAAATAGCCATTTTTACTATATATCGGCCGCACTGCTTTTTCACATAGATCCATATCCCTTTCGGAAAATCTTCAATTATTTTTTTTCTTCCTTATTCCCGTTCATGAAAAGTAAACCGTAACTTAGAATGAGATACTATGAGTTGTTTCGTGTTTTAGGTCGTTTAGGACCGTTTTATGACTTACACGTTTTACGACTTTTCTCGGAAAAACATCAATTTTATCTAAGTTGCATTTTTGTGCCTTTTGTTTACAAAATGATGAAACATTCGTTTCATCGAAAAAATATTGGTCTTTAATTAATCGTTTCCAACTCGACGTTTGGCTAATTTTACGGAAGACAAGAGATATCTTGTTTTCTCAGTAAAATCTCAACGACAACTCCAATTTGCGACAAAAGAAAGAAATTTCGGACAAGATTCAATCGAGAACATCATGAATAGAGAATGGGCGATGAAGATGCATAATGGGTGATGTTGAGTAGTGATTAGGAGCTATGGTAGATAAGGACTGCCAACGGAGATAAGGATATGCCAAGGGTGATCATGAAGACTCATTGGGCGCTGAGGTTTCAGAGAGAGGTCATGGGCGAAGAGGCAGGAGAGAGAGGCTTATGGGAAATGTTAAATTTTCAGCTCTTCCTCCATCTTTTCCTTCTCCGAGAGTCTTTTCGTACGATCATGTTTGATTTTCCAAATGCTTTCAAATTGTATTTTTTGTTTTACAAGATTCGGTTCGTAAATGTTGACAAATTTATTCTATGCAAATTGTATCCGTAAAATACTATCTTATTTAATTTTACGAATAATGTTTCATAAAATATTCTCTTGTTTAATTTGAAAAGGGTTTTTCGTAAAATATAGCTGAGTTTAATTTTTAGGAAAGCTATTTCGTAAATGTTATGGAGTTGAATTTTACGAAATTCGTTTGGTAAATTTTTTTTCGAGCTTAATTTTACTAAACATGTCTCGTAAACCATAATCGATTTTGGCTGTACAAGAGCTGTTTTTGGCAAACTCACGTTTTGCTAGTATTCTGTGAATTTTGTTTCCGAGTTTTATATTGGAAACTCAATCTGTAATGGGCTTTATTTTCATGATCAAACTAATCAAAAAAATTCTCGCTTCCGTAGTATTGACCCAAGGGATTTTTGGGTACTTTTTCCGAAGTAAGTTTATAGACAAATATCAGAATTCACAGAAAATAAATACATTGCAGTTGTATTAGAGAGATAATTTAGCCAGTGTTACGTGCGCTTGAATTTTCTCCTAAATTGCATTAAAGTTGTTTAAACAAGTGCTTATCGACGTTTTTAAAACGACATGAAGTATTATAAACGATCCTCCTCTCTACAATATTTTTCTTAGGTTTTATAGTTTTGTCGAAACAAGTAGCTTTGATAGCCGCGGTTATATAGAGGACTTAGTACTCATAGTGGAAGCCCAATATACTACCTTCCCAATTTTACTAGTAAATTATTCTGTTCGAGAAGGAATAAAATTTGCACTATGTTTAAGAGAGGAGACTTTATTCATTTTGGTATTCAGTACATGAATATTTTGAATACTCCAAAGAACAAGAATAGATATTCGCCTGTTATCTTCCGGGGTTATAAAAATATTCATTGTGATCTATGAAATATTATTTAATAAATATTATACCCAATATGGTAAAAAATTTCTCTTAAAAGTATATATTTTTTTAAAAGTTTACATGCTAAGATTATTTATTTAATTTTCCAAAATCATATAAATTCTTTTGGATGCAAAAATAAAATGTCTAGTTGAAAGATGACTTACCCGTTTGATGTGCTTCCTTTTCCGGGTGAGTAATATGAGGGTTTCTGAGTGATGTCGGGGGAGAGAAGTTTTATTTTTCCAAAGACTGACAGTATGCAAGGTTAAGGTTTCGTTCTTAACGAAGCAATCTATCAAAATTAACCTACGAACTTTACTCTTTACCAGAGAGGTCAAATTGCTCAGAGCTACTTAAGGATCGAATCCACATGACGAAGCGAGGGCAACACGACGAAGATTTCTATAAATCTAATGGTTAAGCTTTAGGGCAATACTATATAATAGTAGTTTTTGGTTTTACAGTCTATCATGGATAGCAAAATTATCTAACCTATAGTAAAGCAATGATAAATATGAAAAAGCGTTAAATCTAGTGGTTCCAGGCAATAAATTATAATGATAGGATGCATAAATTATTAATATGCGAGAACAATAAATGTAACTAGGTCAACCCCCTCT
>CAJHQP010010941.1:0-16796 GCA_905132765.1 Moricandia arvensis
AAATTAGGATACACTCGCGGGAATTTTTCCCATCAGTGGAAAGTGGTAAACACTCTTGCCTTTTTGAAATCCTCACAAAGGAATAATCATAGCCCACCAATCAATCTGAAAACAAGAGGACGAAGTTATAATAACAATACATAAACCAAAAAGAGAGAACAAACGATCCGAGTTCCAACCAAGAGAGGATTTTTGCGAGCTGCAGCGGAATACTGCATAGCGTATGACCTACGTTTCAAAACATTAGGAAGACAAGAAAAGGGGGAGACACGATACCGATGAATGAGCTTGAAAAGAATGGGTAGGAAGAGTTGAGCTCAGCTCGCCTTGCCGTGAAAATTCGATCTTTAAACGTTTTTTGAGCTGCTTCTTCGAAGAATTTTACCTACGGTTTAACTACAAAGTTACGAACAGGCCAATGATCTTGACTCCGGTTCGCCATACAACTTCTTGTCCCGACTTCCACACCAACCGCTTGGGCCTACAGTTTGTCACGCAATCTACATCTCCGTAACGACCTTCCCAAAACATGGATGTCGTCTCTAGACGAATAGCTCACGGATTAGAAGGAGGCTAGGGGATGAAGAACCTGGTCGATGGGCTTTCTTCTTAAAAAAAAAAACAAACGCAAATGCCAAAAAAAGATCACATTGGGTCTGAACTCAATCACAGATAACGGCGCAAACAAAAGCAGCTTAGTAAAAGACAAACTGTATAAACGAATTACCTCTATAGTGAACGTTATGGTTAGGTAATCCTATAAGGTACCGAAAAATTTATAGACTCACAGAGATACATCTTGCAGTACGGTGTAATCGCATGCTCTTTCGACCAAGGCAGATGCACACCTCATCCAAGACTTATATCGGTATATAATCACAGTAGGGAGACACGCGATCCGCACAGTATTTGATTGGTCGCACAAAAGGTATGTTTGGAGGTGAGCCAGGACAGTCGCCAATTGTATGTTTAAACCAACCAGCGCGCATTTGGCAGTGCATCTACAAAATCGCAAGCCTTGAGTAAGGCTTCGGGATGGGAGTAGATTTTTTTGGACGAGTCAACAACGGCCTCTCAAAATACACTTGCACAGCGTATTCATGCGACCTATTACGTTCTCTCCACATGAACTTTGACAGCACTAGCCATCGAAACGCAACAAAGGGTTTTTGGGAAATGGTTTCATGTTCAGGATGATAAGTGACAGAATGCCACAGCCAATATAATCTGCGTCAACCCAAATCAAGAATTGGCCATATTTTCATGACATTAGTCTGAGAAAAATCGAACGTCCCGAGCAAGGTGACACAAATTAAGCAAGCATAAAAATAGCGAGGAGATTAAAGGAAAACGCGAAATATACAACTTTGAAATCCTATTATCAAAGATAAGAACTCATAAACGCAATGAAAAGAACCTACGGTGGAAAGAGAGATCCGAGTAGGATCGTTTTGGGTACGAAGCGAGGCCGCAGCAATAAAAATGTCAACAAGCCCAGAGTATGCCGGACTCCCCTTCGACAATCTCCTCCTCCTAAATCACAACCATTTGACGATTAAGCAACGCTCTTAACCTCGGTGTTTGAGATGCCGTTGATACCGTTTCAATGAATCTCAGGATATCACAACTATCATTAATTATTTTGTAAGGTGCCGAAACGTTAAGCACCCCAATCCTGCCCCATTATCTTGGATGGTCGGATTTGCCTTGAAGGGATATCCGGTAACTGTTGAACCACACCAGTTGAGTGATAATGATAAGGAATCGACTTGGATGGTCGGATTTGCCTTGAAGGGATATCCGGTAACTGTTGAACCACACCAGTTGAGTGATAATGATAAGGAATCGACCGCCGATTCGCCGCAGACTCCATTGACGATCGCTTGGTTCTTCACTCCCAATCGCACGATATCACCTACAGCAACCGAAGACCGCTTAACGCCATTGAGGCCGATAGGAGATCGATTGACATCGTCTCCCACCGCGCCGTCGACTCCCGGATCTCCCGACATGAAGTCGTCCACGGCAGCCGGAGGTCCCTCGATCGCGCCTTCGCCGACTGGAGATCGATCGGCTTCGCTCGAACTTCGCGAATCTCCATTCTACTCCTCCTCTGATTCTTATGCTTCGGCGGGGTCATCCAAACACCGCCCGCTCCCATCTTCCCGAGAAAAGTCATCAGTCCCGTCTATTCGATTGGAATCCGGACGAGCGACATCAACGCCACTGCCATGGTGAACTCCGGTCGGCAAGTCTTGAAGCACGGGATCGAGCGGCAGCTCACTCGACGGGTTCGGAGTGGATCCAATCCCCTTCCCCTTTTCGGCCGGCGTAAATCTCTTCCTCGGAATGCTCATCGATCGCTCGGCCGGCGTGAAACCCTAGATCTATTCCTGGCGTCCGAGCGGCTAATCTCCGGTGGCAAAGCAGCAAGTCTCCGGTGGCGAGTTGCAAACTTCCCGGCGGCCGGCAGAATTTCCCGGCGGCGAACGATGGAGGTTCTTGTTTAGGTTTTGTTAAAATAAAGAAAGTGAAGAGGAGATAAGAGAGAGAGGGGAAAGAAAGAAGAATACCTTAAGGATGAAGAGGAATAAAAAGGTGGGGGAAGAGTATTGTATTTATAGTGGGACTCACGGAAATCGAAGTCAGAAAGTTCATTAAAACCTAATGGGCCTAGAACACCCATAAGCGCTTCCGCTCAAACGATCATCTTTGCACTCGAGGAATAAAACGAGACGAGAGATGATCGACCAAAAGAGTGACCAGTCGAACGAATGGATGAAGGGAGAAAAAAGAAAATCGGCCGTCCAGCCATAAACACGGGCAACCTAAGCCTAATATTCTCAGAACCAATTCGTCGCAATCCACTTCCAAGAAATTAAATTCCTAGCAAGCGAACTAGGGGGGGACTTACTGTTGGAGAGGGATTGAACACCCCTCCACAAGGCCCATCGAATAACAGGCTCCAGCCCATTTACGATCGGTCTGGTTAGAGCTCGACTGAAAGAAGAGGTCAAACCGAAAATCGATCGACCAGTTTACTCATTTTAAAAGCCCAACAAGTTCGGAAGCCCATCAATCTTGGGCCTTTCGAACTAACTTAGGGCGAACGAAGACGAGAACGAACTTAGTAGTATAAAAGGACGATATAGGTCAGAGAGAAAAGGGATCCGCAAATAGACACAAGAATACAGACGGTAAGATCTAGGGTTTAACGACTGATCGATCTCCCTTGTATTCTCGTCGGAGCTTCTCTAAGAACTCCGACCTTTCCGTTTTCTCAGAACCTCTTTGTAATCACTTTCGTCATCACATATTGATTAATAAAACGTCTTCTTAAGTCCCACAAATCGAGTTTGGTTTCCTTGTTTATCGATCGAACAAACTCAGATTCAACAGGTGAGACAGAGTATTGTGCACGCTTTAACTGATGTAAGACAGTTTCGGTCGGAGCTCGAGATAAAGGAACAAAATCTTGAAACTTCGCTGCTGGAAATTGATGCTCTAGGTATGATCTGCCTAACACATAAGCAGTATGTAGTTTAATGTTATATTTTGGTTATAGTCTTTATTTTTTTACAGGGGAGAAGATACAGGGGATCAGCAAATTCTTCAACGTTAATCAAGTCTAGAGCGGAGGATATTAAGATCAGAATATGGAAATTGGACTTTTGATACGATTTACTTCTTTTTTTTGTTTGATCAAAGATACGATTTACATTTCCTTCCTTTTCGTTTCGACTCATATGAGTTTTTTAGTAATAAAAATATTTTCTGCTTATTTCATATCAGGCGTTATAAAAGAAACTTGTATTCCAATCGATTTTCTTACGTTTACGAGGTTGCTATTACATCTCCATTTATTTTCGAAATGACAGACGACAATGATGTACCTACAAACATTACTTTTGAAGGAATAGAGATTTAATTACGTACACACATTTTTCTGTTTGCATTATTACTTTATATAAATAAATTAATTCATAAATACACTTTGTTTTAGTAATTATTAACTTTTGTTGCAGTAATTCCCGAGGATTTTTTGCCGCTCACTTTTTTTTGGACAATTGCCACTCACTTGATTAGAAGGTAAAATGAGTTAACGAAACTAACTCATTTATTGCAGATACAATTAATATGCATGTATTGCAGATAAAATGCAGATAAAATGCAGTACAAATGTACATATGCAGATAAATTGCAGTACCATTAGTATGCAGATAAATTGCAGTACAGTTAATATGCAGATAATATGTATTTGTCATATCTTTTGAAGGGTTTGATGTGCAAAAAGTTGAAGTCGGAATAGATGAAAGGGAAAGAAAAGTTAATAAATGTGTTACGCCAGTTTCTGCTACATTTATGTTGAGTAAATCTTCCTCTCATAAACTGTGTAAACTAGAGAGAAAGATTGGCATAAAAAAAAGAGTAATTGAGCGTTCCACCTGATTGGCATAAAAAAAAGATTAACTGAGCGTTAATTTTTCTTACTCCAGTTTTCTTACGCTATCGATGCCATACAATCAGACTCATAGTCTTCTTGATATTTTCTTTTTATTCACTATTAAATTTGTAGAAAAATCTAAAATATTTAATGATTTGTCTGCAAAACATTTATATGTGTAAAAAAATTGTACTGTATAAAAAAAAAGAAAAAGTAGCTGACCAAATACAAATGGCCAATGAAATGATTTCATTTTGTTTCTTTAAATAATAAACACAATTTTATTTATATGTATAAAGAAAAAATTCTCTCAAATACTAAATTTTTAGATATGTAAAATGATTATATATAAACTTGGAAATTATTTTCATAAATAATTATATACATTTACTTGACATATTTTTATTGCAAACATATTAAATTTATAGGGACATGGAAAAAAACTAGACTGATTTGTTTTTGTTCCAATGTTTTGGACTATGGTAGCAAAACGTGGTGTTCGTAATATTCTCGAAAATGAATTTCAATATAAACCATTAACCATGGATTTAAATAGTGGATATGGAAAAATGAAAGAGATGTCAAATCCAACATTAACATTTATTACATGGAGTACACGCTTTCTCCTTTGGTCCCACCGAACGAATCCGCGAAGCACGACCGATCGAACGCCCTTCTCCTTAGCCTATGGCATCGAAGCAATGGCTCCGGCGGAAGTCAATGTCACTAGTTTACGCCGAGCGAAAATGCCTCAAAATGTCGACCTCAACAAAGATATGATGCTCGACGCCCTTGACGCGATCGAAGAACGACGAGACTAGGCCCTCCTACGCATTCAGAATTACCAACATCTCGCCGAAACCTATTACAATAAGAAAGTACGAGCCCGGCCATTGGAACTCAACGATTTTGTCCTAAGGAAAGTGTTCGAAAATACCAAGGAATGGAAGGCTGGGAAACTTGGGACCAACTGGGAAGGGCCTTACAAGATAATCGAAGTTGTTAAACCCGGAGTCTATCGATTGGAAACATCCTCTGGAGAGCGATTGCCACGGTCGTGGAATGCCTCAAATCTACGTAAATATTATTCCTAAGTCAAAATTGGCGATCGAACGCCAAAAAAATAAAATAAAATAAATAAAAAAAAATAAACGGCCGAGCGATCGATATCACACACAAACGAAAGATCCATCGGCCAAAAAAAAAAAAAACGGCCGAGCGATCGATATCACACACAAACGAGTGATCCATCGGCCAAAAAAAAAAAAAAAAAAAAAAAAGACCGAGCGATCGATATCACATTTGCCCTTTCCCCGGAAAGGCAAATGATCTATCACTCGGCCAAATCGAACTACGAATGGCTTGATCCCTCTCTTTGGGTACGTAGGCAGCCTCTCACGAGGTCCAGCTATAATCCAAACCAAAAACAAAAAGCCCGATTGGTAGCACGAGCCTTTTCGCGCAAATTTTTTCGATCATGTTAAGTGAATGACTCCACGCATCTCAATTCAACTACAATGATCGCGAGAACAATGTTCAAGTCCATTTTGCTGATTAGACGAGCAAACGCCAAGACTTCTCCACCGGATTAATCCCTCAACGGACCTTCGATTCATAATCCGACCGAGAATACGTCCCTGCAAAACTAATTGGACAATGGATCAAACCTGGCATACGATCATATCACGCACAAGGCTGGCCGACCGACTTCTTCCGGCCCTTTCCCCATCCTCGAAAGACGAGTGTCCCACTCAAGTGGTAATAAACACTTAGGGATGGCCGATCGATTACCGTGTAATCGACGATCGACCTTTAACAAAAATCGATCGCCCTCCTCGAAAGACGAGTGTCCCACTCAAGTGGTAATAAACACTTAGGGATGGCCGATCGATTATCGTGTAATCGACAATCGACCTTTAACAAAAATCGATCGCCCTCCTCTTAAAGATAAAAAAAAACTTGGATGTCGATCGATCGCCCATCCGATGATAAGACCAATGGTGGTCAGAGTGAGGATGACGATCAATCGCCCATCCGATGCTGAAGGAGATCATTGCTATGCCTTTCTCTTAAGTTGGTAAGGAAGTGGCTTAAAGCGCCCAGCAGTAGCCGGTCGATCGATAGGTTTCTCAAAACCGGCCGATCGATTTACGATCGCGTAACAATCGATCGTCATGTCAAACACGCCAAACGACCTATTCTCATGAACGAAAGTCAAAACGGAAAAGCGAAGAAACTAGACATAACAAAAAAGACTTAGTCCGAGAAGTTCAACGTGAAGCATAAAGACGACAACAACAAGTCGCAACAAAGCGGAGAAAAATCCTGAAAATACATCATACAAAGGGCCAAAAGACCAAAAACACAAACGAAAGATGAAAGTAAAGCAACAACAACAGACGAGTCAAGTGCTCGGCTCAACCGGATCGGCGACCGGTCGCTCGGCAGAAACCTTCACTCCCTCGGCAGCACCGCCCTTCTCCCCAACTAGAACCTCCTCGCCAATTCCAGCAACTTCATTTGGCACTCCTCCCGCATCGGCATCGTTCGAACGTACGACACCACGTGAATTCGAAACAGTGGTAGTAGTCTCAACAACGGTCGTCGGGGACCGAAGGGAGACCGCGGTCGCAGAGTCAACCAACCCCAAGTTCGTCCCGAACTGATCAAGGCCCTGAAACGGTCCGGAACGGGGAGGAGATAAAGAGAGATCTCGCTCCGTGATTTCCTCAACATCGACCTCCTCAACCTCCCGCTTGAACTTCTTCTCGTTAAATGTCAAAGTATCCCTCATCCTCTGTGGAATTTGCTGACCTCGCTTCTCTAGCACATCCAATGATTGCAAGGTCCCCAAAGCCTGAGCGTGGAAAAAGAGCTTTGTCTCAAGCTTGTCTCGGTCGGCCATGTACTTCCGAAATTTGTCAAAACGTGCAGCAGCGGCTGTCATAAGACGGCCTCTCTCGGATGTAACCTCACGAATGCGACCCTGCTTCATGAAATACACCAATCTCCTATGCTTCTCGGCTTCCTCAACCTTCTCACGCTCCAGCTGCGCAATTTTAGTTCGAGCGCTCTCCAAATCCTCCTCAAGACCATCGGCCCTCTCGATAGCCTGCTTACGCTCACGCTGATTCCGGCTTCGCTCCACAGCCATCTCTTTCGCCCTCTCCAAAGCGCTCTTCTGGCCTTCTCCAACTCTGTATTTTGCGTTTTGATCGTCGCCTCAGCCTTCCTAAGATCCTAGGCCATTTTCCGCATGGCAAGCTCACACTCAAGGACAAGGTAGTTCTTACGAGCAGAGGCCTACAAAACAAAGACAACAATGGTTATCACAGAAAAAGTATATATAAAGGGAGGACGACCAAAACACACAAAAGGGGGGGGCGATCGATTGAATGTAAAAAAAATAAAAGAGAAGAAAAAATCATACCACGGCATCCGCGCGGGCCGACTCAGCAAACGACCGCGGGAACGCAAGGTCGCCGACTTCCGGCATTTCGCGTGAGCCACCTCTGATGTGGCGGGATAACTCAGCGCATGCCCCCTCATCGTTGACAAAATCCGTGTCTTCCTTGTGATGAAAGCTCCAACGCTCTGATTGGGCCAACGGAGGCTTCCCGCTTGGCGGGTCCGATCCACCCCAAGGAAGGTTACGAGGGACTGGCACTGTAACTTCCTTAGGAGGAAGGATAGGCCATCCGTCATTGTCCTTCGATCACTTACTCCCGGAATCGCTAGGACAATCATCGATCGGCCTCTTCTTCTTCTTCACTGCTGATGGATCACTGCGATCCTTGCTAATCGAGCCCTTTGGTAAACTCTCAGAACCCGTTGCCTCCACAACCTCATGATTCCCTTCGATAGCATCACCTGAAGGACCCTCATGAACAACTTCAGCCGCGGCAACCTCCACCTCCAAAGAATCGGCCTTCGCTCTCTTAGACGACCTGCTCTTTTTCTTTTTCTTTTTCTTCATAAACGCAATGAAAGCCTACGGGGGGAGTCCATGGACGTTGGTCGAAGCGAGGGACAATAAATGTCACACCGTATGCCCTTCGCCCTCTCAACAGCGTAGCAACACTCTTCTCGGTAGACCATGTAGGCGAAACGTTAGCCCAATCCTGCCCCTTTATCTTGGATGGTCGGATTAGCCTTGAAGGGATATCCGGTAACTGTTGAACCACACCAGTTGAGTGATAATGATAAGGAATCGACCGCCGATTCGCCGCATACTCCATTGACGATCGCTCGGTTCTTCACTCCCAATCGCACGACGATCGATATCACCTACAGCAACCGAAGACCGCTTAACGCCATTGAGGTCGATAGGAGATCGATTGACATCGTCTCCCACTGCGCCGTCGACTCCCGGATCTCCCGACATGAAGTCGTCCACGGCAGCCGGAGGTCCCTCGATCGCGCCTTCACCGACTGGAGATCGATCGGCTTCGCTCGAACTTCGCGAATCTCCATCCGACTCCTCCTCCGATTCCGATCCTTCGGCGGGGTCATCCAAACACCGCCCGCTCCCATCTTCCCGAGAAAAGTCATCAGTCCCGTCTATTCGATTGGAATCCGGACGAGCGACATCAACGCCACTGCCACGGTGAACTCCGGTCGACAAGTCTTGAAGCGCGGGATCGAGCGGCAGCTCACTCGACGGGTTCGGAGTGGATCCAATCCCCTTCCCCTTTTCGGCCGGCGTAAATCTCTTCCTCGGAATGCTCATCGATCGCTCGGCCGGCGTGAAACCCTAAATCTATTCCCGGCGTCCGAGCGGCTAATCTCCGGCGGCAAAGCAGCAAGTCTCCGGTGGCGAGTTGCAAACTTCCCGGCGGCCGGCAGAATTTCCCGGCGGCGAACGATGGAGGTTCTTGTTTAGGTTTTGTTAAAATAAAGAAAGTGAAGAGGAGATAAGAGAGAGAGGGGAAAGAAAGAAGAATACCTTAAGGATGGAGAAGAATAAAAAGGTGGGGGAAGAGTATTGTATTTATAGTGGGACTCACGGAAATCGAAGTCAGAAAGTTCATTAAAACCTAATGGGCCTAGAACACCCATTAGCGCTTCCGCTCAAACGATCATCTTTGCACTCGAGGAATAAAACGAGACGAGAGATGATCGACCAAAAGAGTGACCAGTCGAACGAATGGATGAAGGGAGAAAGAAGAAAATCGGCCGTCCAGCCATAAACACGGGCAACCTAAGCCTAATATTCTCAGAACCAATTCGTCGCAATCCACTTCCAAGAAATTAAATTCCTAGCAAGCGAACTAGGGGGACTTACTGTTGGAGAGGGATTGAACACCCCTCCACAGGGCCCATCGAATAACAGGCTCCAGCCCATTTACGACCGGTCTGGTTAGAGCTCGACTGAAAGAAGAGGTCAAACCGAAAATCGATCGACCAGTTTACTCATTTTAAAAGCCCAACAAGTTCGGAAGCCCATCAATCTTGGGCCTTTCGAACTAACTTAGGGCGAACGAAGACGAGAACGAACTTAGTAGTATAAAAGGACGATATAGGTCAGAGAGAAAAGGGATCCGCAAATAGACACAAGAATACAGACGGCAAGATCTAGGGTTTAACGACTGATCGATCTCCCTTGTATTCTCATCGGAGCTTCTCTAAGAACTCCGACCTTTCCGTTTTCTCAGAACCTCTTTGTAATCACTTTCGTCATCACACATTGATTAATAAAACGTCTTCTTAAGTCCCACAAATCGAGTTTGGTTTCCTTGTTTATCGATCGAACAAACTCAGATTCAACAGGTGAGACAGAGTATTGTGCACGCTTTAACTGATGTAAGACAGTTTCGGTCGGAGCTCGAGATAAAGGAAACAATATGTAATTTTTTTTGTTCTGTTTAGCAGAGAGCAGTGGGACTAGAACATGCTTCGTGTTAGGTGTTAGCCGATGGTTACATCGGTTTATAGTTACATCGGTTTATGGGTAAATCGGTATGTCCGGTTACATCGGTTTATGGTTACATCGAGACTTGGGGAGTAAGTTGCATCGGAGATATTGTGATATTGTGATATTAATGAGTAGATGTCGATAAGGAAAGATCTAATGTGTTGTGATCTCATTGTAACAAGTATATATGTAGTCTCCACATCGTGAATGCAACTCAGAACATTCTCAACTTCTTCTTCCTTAGTTTACATGGTATCAGAGCCTCTCTAAAAAAGATCCATCGGAAGAAACGTTGAGAAAAAAAAAATCATGTCTAAAGAAATCGTGAAATCTGCAAGTAGCAGTAACATTGGTACAACGTCACCGTACTATCTTCATCCGTCGGATAATCAAGGTGTATCCATCTCACCCGTCTCGTTGACAGGAGAGAACTATGGCGAGTGGTCATCGGAGTTGGAGAACTCGCTTCGTGCGAAGCGCAAGATCGGTTTCATTAACGGTACTCTGAAGATACCGAGCGAGACTGAAGAGCCAGTTGAGGCAGAGATGTGGAAGACGGTGAACTCTATGATCGTTGGTTGGATAAGGGCGTCAATTTCACCAGCGGTCAGGTCTACCGTGACGTTCACGCCTGATGCGCACAAGATGTGGTGTGATCTGAAAAGGAGATTCTTGGTGGGTAACGCAGTACACGTGCATCAACTGAGATCGGAGTTATCGGCATGTAAGCAAGGTGGTTCCTCTGTTATTGACTATTTTGGTCGACTTTCACAGAAGTGGGAGGAGCTACTCAACTACAAGCCACTTCCTAAGTGTACGTGTGATGCGTCTGAGAAGATCGTCGCAGATTATGAAGAAGAGAAGGTGCATACGTTTCTGATGGGACTTGACAATGCGCGCTTTGGCAACGTGTGCACTCACATCATCGGAATGGATCCTCTACCCGATCTCGACTCAGTGTATCAGAGAGTGGTAAGGGAAGAGAGACGACTTGAGTCTTCGCGTGTTGAAACACCAAAGCAAGATGCTGTCGGCTTTGTGTCAAAAACTGAAGCTGGTGAAAACATAACGATGAGTGGTCTGATTGCAGCAGTGGCTCGCAGTCGTGGAGGATCTGTGGTCTGCTCTCACTGTGGAAGATCTGGTCATGACAAAAAGGATTGTTCGCAAATTGTCGACTTTCCTGAATGGTGGACAGAGCGCAATCAAGGAAGTGATCGTGGTGGTGGTGGTCGTGGCAAAGGAAGAGGAAGAGGTCGCAATCAGCAGCCTCGCTCTAATGTGGCTTAAGCCGCGACAAGGTCAGAAGTTCCCGGTCTTTCACCAGAGTAGTGGGCATCGTTGATGTCTCTTCTCGAGCAGCAGAAGCCAACACATATTCCAGACAAAATGAATGGTAAGCGTCAAACGGGTGAGGTGATTCTAGACACCGGAGCATTTCACCATATGACTGGTGATCTGGGGTTGCTCACCGATACAGTGGACATAGTCTATTGCCCTGTTAGCTTCGCCGATGGTAGCCAAGTAAAGGCATCCAAGAGCGGTTTATTACGACTATCAGACAAGCTTACTTTGAGAAATGTTTTGTTTGTTCCTAACTTGAACTGCACGTTACTGTCGGTTGCTAAACTACTCAAGCAGACTGGTTGTTTGGCTGTGTTCACTGACACCCTTTGTGTGTTGCAGGACCGTTTTACGAGGACCCTGATTGGAGCCGGTGAAGAGCGAGGTGGAGTTTATGTTTATCGGGATGTTACTTTGGCGCGAGGTCCTAGAGTTAAGTCGGGTGAAGACAAGACTTTGTGGCATCGAAGATTGGGACATCCTGCCTTTGGTGTTTTAGGACATTTACCTTTTGTTTCTGGTGTTTTAGACAATAAGGAGAAATTTGGTGGATGTGACATCTGTTTCAAGTCCAAACAAACTCGTGGTGTATTTTCTGAAAGTTACTATAAAGCTTCCGTTGCATTTGAATTAATACATGTTGAACTTTGGGGTCCTTACAGAGTGCCATCTTCATGTGGTTCTGTGTACTTCCTTACGATCGTTGACGACTTCTCCAGAGCTGTCTGGATACATCTACTTCTTGAGAAATCAGAGGTTAAGACGATCTTACCAAACTTCTGCGCCTTCATTGAGAGACAGTTTGGGAACTCGGTTCAAAAGGTTAGGAGTGATAATGGGACTGAGTTCATGTGTCTGTCGAAGTACTTCTCGGACAACGGAATTGGACACCAAACGTCGTGTGTGTCTACTCTGCAGCAGAATGGTAGGGTCGAACGTAAGCACCGTCACATACTGAATGTCTCGAGATCACTGATGTTTCAAGCCAGCCTTCCCATCAAATTCTGGGGAGAGTGCGTTCTTGCAGCAGCACATGTAATCAACAGAACGCCATCTAGCTTGCTACATGGAAAAACACCGTACGAGTGCCTGTATGGCAAAGCTGCATCGTATGACGATATCAAAGTCTTTGGGTGTCTGTGTTATGCTCATAAGAATTCTCGTGACAAGGACAAATTCAAAGAGAGAAGCAGAAAGTGCGTCTTCGTGGCATATCCATTTGCGAAACGAGGCTGGAGACTGTATGACTTGGAGAGTCATGAGTTCTTTACATCGCGTTTTGTAGTGTTTAATGAGTGTTCATTTCCTTTCGAGACGGAGGCAAACGATGTAACTTCGTCAGTCTACGAGCTCCCGGTTATGGATTTGAGGGGAAGTGATGATCTTCCGGTTGAGGAGTTAGGAAGGAGCGATGAAGAGGTTGCAGCTTCTGGGGAATCAGTGACTGAGACAGATGTTGTGACACTGGTTGATGATGTTGACAGTAATATGATTGCGCAAGAGGAGCAGCTAGGGAGAGGACATCGCAACTCAAAGCCCTCTGTCAAGCTCAGAGATTATGTTACTTACAATGCTCAATGTCTTGATAAACATAACACCACTCTCGTTCCACCATCAACCGCTCCATCAAAGTTCTCAACGGTCCAAGGTACGTCGTCTTATCCCATTTTTTCTTATGTCACCGATGCAGTGTTCTCTGAGAAACATCAAGTGTTCCTTGCAGCTATATCTTCAGAGAAAGAGCCGAGAAATTTCAAAGAAGCTATGTTAGACCCACGGTTTAGAGAAGCGATGGCAACAGAAGTAGTGGCTCTTGAAGAACAAAGGACATGGGATGTGACGAACTTGCCTAAAGGGAAGCAAGCGCTGGCATGTATGTGGATCTATAAGTACAAGTTCAATGCTGATGGAACAGTGGAAAGACCCGAAGCAAGACTAGTGGTGTGTGGAAACAGACAAGTAGAAGGAGAGGATTACGATGAGACATTTTCGCCGGTGGCAAAATTAACTACAGTGAGAACATTGTTGGAAGTTGCGGCTGCCAAGAACTGGGAAGTTCACCAGATGGATGTACACAACGCATTCTTGCACGGAGAGTTGGAGGAGGAAGTGTACATGAAAATGCCTCATGGGTTTCAGACGGCAGGAGAAGGGAAGGTGTGTCGCCTGAGAAAGTCACTCTACGGACTGAAACAGGCTCTGCGATGTTGGTCCGCGAAGCTGACGAGTGCGTTGAAGAAGTTTGGTTTTAAGCAGTCCTACTCTGACTACTCACTCTTCACTTACATCAAGGGTGACAAATCGCTGAGAGTTCTAGTTTATGTGGACGACTTAATCATTGCAGGCAATAACTTGAAGATGGTAGTAAAGTTCAAAGAGTACTTGAGCAACTGCTTCAAGATGAAAAACTTGGGAAAAGCTAAGTATTTTCTTGGTATTGAGATCGCAAGAGGACTACAAGGGATGTTCTTGACTCAGAGGAAGTATACTTTAGACATTGTGGCTGAACCAGGCTTGCTTGGATGTAAACCCGTGTCGACGCCAATGGAACAGAACCATAAGCTTCTGTCAGACAAGGGACCATTTTACAAGAATCCAGAGCGGTTTCGACGGTTCGTCGGTAAACTTGTTTATCTTACCATTACGAGGCCAGAGTTGAGTTATGCAGTACACGTACTCTCACAGGTGATGCAACATCCACGAGAAGCCCACTGGGATGCAATAGTTCGAGTGATGTGGTATCTAAAAGGGTGTCCTGGACAAGGCATTATGCTGAGAGCTGTAAGTGATCTGCGTCTTCGTGTGTTCTGTGATGCAGATTGGGCGGCTTGCCCAAAGTCTCAACGCTCTCTGTCCTCTTTCATCGTGCTGTTAGGTAACTCTCCTATCTCCTGGAAGACAAATAAACAGGATACGGTCTCTCACTCCTCAGCTGAAGCAGAGTACAGGTCCATGGTGGTGGCACTACGTGAGCTTAAGTGGCTCAAGCGACTTCTGAGAGATTTGGGGGTTGAACACTCTGCACCTATGGAGATGTTCTGTGACAGCAAGTCAGCATTGTATATCGCAGCCAACCCTGTGTTCCATGAGCGAACGAAACACATCGAGGCTGACTGTCACAGTGTTAGAGATGCGGTTCAAGACAAGAGTATTGTGACACGGCATGTGCGTACGGCGGAGCAACTAGCAGACATCATGACTAAGGCTTTGGGGGCGCCTGCGTTTCAGTATCTGCTGTCCAAGTTGGGTGTTTGAAACCTCCATGCACGAACTTGAGGGGGAGTGTTAGCCGATGGTTACATCGGTTTATAGTTACCTCGGTTTATGGGTACATCGGTATGTCCGGTTACATCGGTTTATGGTTACATCGAGACTTGGGGAGTAAGTTGCATCGGAGATATTGTGATATTGTGATATTAATGAGTAGATGTCGATAAGGAAAGATCTAATGTGTTGTGATCTCATTGTAACAAGTATATATGTAGTCTCCACATCGTGAATACAACTCAGAACATTCTCAACTTCTTCTTCCTTAGTTTACATTAGGTCTAGCTTATTCTGATGATGTATCATGTATGTTATCAAGATCTGATAGATTTTAGAGCTGGGAAGAATAAGCTTCTTCTGAGCGGTTCACGATCTTTGGAGGCTTCACTAGCTCCCTCCTCTTTCTCTTCTCTCTGACAATAAGTTAATCAGCTGCATCGACGGTTTTCAATTTCCCCTCGTAGTCTATTTCAAATTTGATCCGATTTCCAAATTTGAGATCTTTGGTTCTGTATTTTCTGACATTGAAACTAAGTCGTCTGTGTATGTTTTTGCTTTATCAAAAATTGCTCTCTATGTTTCAATTCAGATTTAGTTGTAATCTAGTCTCTTCTATCAGTGTTTTTTTTTATATGTGAAGGGCATTGAGATTATTGGTATATTATGATACGAGAGTTGCATCAGCTTCATTATGTCAATTAGATATAACTTGACAAAACTTGATAAAACATCAGAATTCATCTTTACATGTCTTCTTTGCGATTGTTCATAATAGATGTTATTGAGTGGTCTAATGCATCTAATATCTGTTTTATATTACTGTTTAGAGATGAAGATGATAGGTATAAGAAAGTATATGTTCGAAGAAAGAAGATAGGAGAGGAGAAAGAAGCCGTTGAAATTGAGGGAGAGGATTCAAACGTGGAACCTTTTGATTAAGAAAGAGGCTTTAAAGAAATAAGGAAGAGTGAAGAACCTCGGTTGTAGGAAGAGGGTTAGCAGTTACAGATTTAAATGTCTAGTTTAGCTCTTATAAAAGGAAGTAGTCGTTGTGAGTAGAGGTTATTCTTTGTATGTTGTATTCTCTTAGACGTCATGAGTCTTGATTACTAGTCTTTATGAGACTAACGAGAATGGTGAACTCGTCATGAGAGTGATCTAGGATCGTACTACAAAGTTGTCACCGTTTCGTTGTTAATTGAAAGAGGAGTTCTTAGTCTTTAGTTCTACGACATCTAAAGTCTATCATTGGTGCGGTGAAACTGGATCGGAACCACCGCGAGCGAGAGAGATGGTGGAGACGCGTAACGGAGGCGATCGAGAGAAACAGAATGCGACGGATTCGGGAAAATCATTGGAGATCCAGCAGATAACAGAATACGTTCTGTAGCGTGATAAGCTCGGCCGCTGGTGAAGGGCGGGGAGGCTATCAAAGACAGACGTCAGTAGCTCGTGCAACTAATTTCAACACCAAGATGCAGACTGAGTCAACTAAAAATACTCAACCTGCAAACAAAGAAAACGTTGCTACTCAACGTAACCATGTGAGGCCACGCCTGCAACATTCTGACGCAGAGCTTGATAGAATACGTAGGGAGAAAATTTGCTTTAGATGTAAGGCACCGTGGACACCAGCTCACAACAAGGAATGCCCAAACAGAATGTTACGAGTTCTTACTGTGATAAATGGCTTAGAGCTTGAGGTGGTTAATTCTGATGACGAAGAGGAGATACAGGAACTACCACAACAACAAGTTCTTCATACATTGTCATTAAATTCTTATTTGGGCATAAACTCTCCGAAGACTACGAAGATGAGAGGGTACA
>CAJHQP010010942.1:0-16795 GCA_905132765.1 Moricandia arvensis
TATCATACAGTGTATGTTTTGAGTATAAATTTTGTTTTAATTTAAAAATTTGCTGGATGAATAAATAATAATAAATCAGTGTTAACAAAACAAAAAAAAATAGTATATAGTTCTAATGAACTTGTTTTTATAGATGGCCTGACTAATGCCTAAGATGATCCAAGTCCAAGACAATTTGAGAAGCATGGATTGCATGAGTGTCTTCAAAAAGCATTTTTGTTTTCAAAAATTAATTTGTATTTTAATGTAATGCAGTTATTTTAACCATTTAAAATAATTTTCACGGAAATATCTTACGAAGCTGTTGTGTTTCTCGGGTTTCTCTTTTTTTTTTCTTTTTGTAAGTAAATACTAAATTAAAATTCAGCAATGGAAATGCTCTAATCATCCAATATCTCTTCTTAGTGTGAACAGAACATCCTTTAAGAAACAAATAAATCAGTAGGATATTTCAACATCAATATCGAATTGGCTGTTCCATTATTTGTTTATTTATTTACTTGATGTATTACTGTTTATTTGTCTAACATATAATTTATTGTTAAAGACTATTTGATAACTTTCCAAGAAATTAACTATATATTGCATGGCCCAACTAATATCTTCCAAAAAACTAATGGTTTTGCTGTGTAAGCCTGTCTTTGTTCATTGATTATTACTATTTTTCAATTTCAGAATATGTCACAAAGAGGGGAAGAATCTTGGACGTTGATCATTTTGTATATTGAAGGTTCCAAGTTTTTCTTCGCCTACGAAGCATTTTAAAACCGTCTACATCGAACTTTTCTTTACGTGTTGTTAAAACAAACGCGTTTATTTGGCAAACATTTCCTTTTTGAACTTTTCTTTTTAATAAGCATGATTTATAAATAGTTAGTATCAAGAAAAACACTTCCCGTTTTATCTGATATTTGATTCGCTTAGATGCCACATTTTAAATCAACCCTAAATGGCTGATTGGTTTGTGCAAATTGATGGTAGTTAACTACATACTTAATAATATAAGATTGATTAACAATTGTTGAGAGATCACCCCTATAATTTCTCTACAACATCAAATCTCTTCTAATTATGATGTATATAGTTTTTTTTAAAAAAAAAAATCAGAGACTTTTCCTTTTCAACTGTAAAAAGAAAAACAGCTCTAGCTATGAAAAAGTTAATAATTTATTGGTTTAAATATATAGCCAAAACTGCACAATACTAAAGGATGTATTCAGCTACGAATTTTAAGTGATTTATATTTAAATGATAAAATTCATTGTTATTCAAACGTGATTTTTTTTTTAAATTAGTGTTATTGAACTTGTTATTTCATAAAACACTATGAAATTCATTGTTATTGAACAAAATTTAAATTGGAGATTTTACAGTAGTTTAAATGTTTCTAAAATGTTTGAGAAGATTTTCGTAATTACAAAAATAAAAATAAAAATTTCATAATTTTAAATAAAATTATAGAATAATTTAACAAAGATCATACTAAATTCTTTAATTCACGTACAATCTTTTAACAATTCATTAAAAATAAAAATACTTTAAATGTAAGATTCAACACACCCTCCTAAAATCGTTAACCACATCCTAAAGATTTATAGCTTAATTTTTTTTAGCCTAAAATTTTACAATAACCCTTTACCAATCATGCTCATAGTTTTTCTTAATCGACATATCATGCTCATATTGTATTTGCTATATTTGTTTAGATTCTGTTATTTTGTGGTTTTAAAAGCAAAAAAATTATTTATTTCCTTTTCCACGAACAAATTTACCCAACAACGCAGGTCTCAGAAATGAATGTAATTTCCCGATAATTAGCAAGTGGTAACCATTTATTTAATAAACATAGATAGCAAGTGATAACCATTTTTTTTGTCAACAAGCGATAACCATTAACTTACACGATATTACCATATCTCTTGTAGAAAAAAATCATGTTTATGAAATATAGATATCAAAAATGATATAAAATATAGATATAAGAAATTTGAGTCATCATTAACAGGAAAAAAATCTTCAGTTTTATTTATTTTAATTACATACCATTAAATTAAAATTAAAGAAACAGGCCTGCAAATCTGCAATAATTAAAAAACATGGCGTTTGGTTGTCAAATAAATCCGTAGTATTAAACAGGTTTTGTAGTTAAAATTTGTGGAGAGATCAAAAGGAGCAAGAAGAATGACAGAGAAGGCTACAAAAGACACGTGTCCATCTTCCTAAAGACACTGACGATTTCACCGTTACCCTAATCTTATCTCTTTCCTTAAAAGAGAAATATATTTATTTATTTATTCTCCCTCGTGAAATCTCGACCCCTAACAAAGACGGAGAATTTATCGTCGTTTTCTTCTCTTGACTCGGTCTACCACACCAACCCGTTCTCTTGAATCCAAAGAGGAAACAAGTTGCTGCGTCGTTTCGAATCCAAATCGGAACTGTTTCAGAGATCTCGGCGAGGGTTCGGCTTGGTTCTTCTGGGTTTTGTTGCTTCCAACTTCTCTCTCTCTATCTATTGGTTGATTCAATTCGATTCCGCGGATCAATCTTTATAATTTAGGTTTCGAATTATCTGGAAAACCCTAGTTTTGATCGACCTAAGTGTTAGACAGAAAAGATAAAAAAAAAAAACTATTTATATTCAATTAATTCATTCCTTTGTCACCAATTCGTTGTTTCGTTTCTTAGGATTGTTCCTTTTTACTTTCTAATCTAAGGAAGCTCTGAACATTTGGGTGACTAAGTATTTTTTTGTTGTCATCTGAGTTTTCTATCTCCAGCTTTTGTGCTCTTATTCTCTCTTCTTATCATTTACAGATAACAAAAAAAAAATAGTTTTTTTCCGGATCTGATCTTTCATCTCAAGGGGGTTTTCGGTTTTTTTTTTTCTTTAGGGACTCTGTACAAAGGGATTCTTTTTAGGTGTGTATAGACTTAGTAGATATGGCGTTAAATTTTTCACATAGAAACTTTTCTCCCCATTTATCTGAGGAACCAATGAAGATAGCCAATGGGTATCTTGTTGAGGAGAGGAAAGATGATGTTTTTTCTCATCCTTGGTGTTCGAGTATTGGTAAAGGTGATACCTTTGACTATGGGAGGAACGACATTGGAGATTCATCAGCTTCTGTTGATATACTTGATGTTCTGCCTTCGGATCCTTTTGGTATGGATATCAACAATACTTTCACTGCCATTACTGGATGGCTTGAGGATTTGGAGGTTGATTATGGGCGAGATGAGATTGGGATTGGGGATGGAAACCACCACCAGCTTTTTGCTGGGTTGAGTTTCATTTGGAATAATGCCATGCGGTTTCAGGACTTCCCGGAGGGTAATGTGTATAATAATGGGTGGGGGTCATTGAACGGGTTTGGTGATGGATCTTGTCATGGTGCCTTCATATCTGCTAGCAGTGTGGATGAGGCATTGAGCCTCAAGGATGGGAGGAATGGTGGCGAAGTTGCAGAAAGCAGTGGTAGGTGCACCAGTGATGGAGGAGAGAACGCAAACGTTCATCCAGCGTTTGGTTTTTGTCTTTATCACTTGGGGGTGAAGGATCTTCTTTCAGTTAGTATGGTTTGTAAGTCGCTGCATACGATTGTCTGTGATGACTCGCTACTGTGGAAACATATCCACATTTCTCAACCCTTGAGTGAGAAGATCAACGATGAGGCTCTTCTGCAGTTAACCGAACGTGCTCAGGGCACTATGCAGTGTTTGAGGCTCGTAGATTGCTCAAGAATTACTGAAGATTGTCTTAAGCGGGTGTTAGAGCGCAACCCACAAGTAGTTAAGGTGAGCTTTTCTTCATTAATTTTTGAAATTTATTTGGAATAATAGTTAAGAAAATAATGCTTCTTGGGGATCTTATTTTAACGTAACATTGTTTTGTGGTTGGCAGCTTGGCGTGCCTGGATGTATAAGGATCACTATCGATGGTGTTTTGAGCATCTTGAGAGATCTGAAGTCTGCAGGAAAGCTTCAAGTGAAGCACTTGGAAATCGGTGGCCTCTTTGGAGTTACTAAAGATCACTATGAGGAATTGTTTGTCTTGTTAGACATAGACAATAATGTGAAGCAGTCCATACAGAAGCCTCGTTTTTACCATAGAGGATACTCATGTGCGTCCTGCGATGATAACGAGGGGCTAGATATTGAGATGTGTCCAAAATGCCAGAACTCGAGGCTTGTGTATGACTGTCCAGCAGAAGATTGTAAAGGGAAGGAGGAATGTCGTGCTTGTTCTCTTTGCATACAGAGGTGTTTTCAGTGTGGTCGGTGCATCAATGACAGCGAATATGAAGAAACCTTTTGTCTGGAGTTTTTATGTGCTGATTGTTCGAAGCCGTCCCCTAAGTTACCTCTCTAGGTAGAAAATTCATTCTGAGCCGTTCTTTCCATACTTGAATTGAATGGCTCAGTTCTTCATGGGTAAGCTGCCCATGAGTGTAGGTGCCGTAGTATCATGTACATATATTAGTATGTCTTATTTGGTTTGAGAAAGAAAAGAAAAAAAAAGAATCACGAATAGTTTTTGCGGGTGAAGACTACACAGGACGTCTGTAACAAATTATGAAGATGGGGTTGTCTGCGGTCTTGACTGAGACTTGCACACTACATGTTGATGGGTTCTTTGTTTTGAGAAAGTCTGACAAGAAAAAGGGAAGATTCGAGTGGTAGTAGTGTGTTTTGCAGCAGGCGGTGTGATTTGTCAGCTTTTTTGGAGGGCAAAGAATTAAGAGTTCTTCGCATTGATGGTACACTGCCTAAGCATCAAAGGAGACCATAAGATCTGGATTTTGGCTTATTGGTTTGAGAAAGTTGGCTGTTTGGTGGGAGTTAGCTATGAAGACTACACAAGAAGAGACTACGTTGGCATTGATGTTATTGTTGAAGCCATCAGACCTGAATATAGGACTGAGAAACCGATGATGGAGAACAGGTTTCTGCTGTGTTGATGTCAGGGGTGGGGCTTTTTTTTTGGTTTTCAGCAAGCGAGGAAAAGGAAAGATTATGAATGCAATATGTAAAATCAAAGAAAGGGATGAGAGTAGTGTGATGTGTCACCTATTTTGGTGGCTGGGGAGTTTGATTTGGAAACTACAAAGGTATAGTTTGGGCAAATGATGGTACTCTGCTGAAGCCATCATATCGAGACTACAGAAGGAGTGTTAGGGGTTGATGGTGCAATTCTGAAGTCATAAGAGGAAGACAACAAAAGGTTAAGAAGCAGATGATCATCATTTGTGCTATAAAGTGTGAAGAACATGGTTAGTCTGCATTCTTGACTGAAATCTTAGACTACATGTTGATGAAGGTAAAGTTGCATCTCGTGGCTCTTGCATATGTTTCGTAATCAACTATTAATACTGAATCCACGACTGTTTTTCTATTTTCAGGTGTGCCACTTTGGTGAAATCTTTACGCAAATGGAGATGAGCTTCAACTATCTAGGAACTTCTTTAGGTGGAATAAATATATATGTTCTGTTACATCTTTTGTTGAATAATTGTCATAAGTGAAGATTTCTTTTGGCTTTAGACATCTATTTGGCATAATAATAAAGTTGTAACTTTGGATTGTTGTGTGAGTATGCAAACCAATAAACAAATAAAAGATTAAGGTTTTGATTTGAGTTTAAGAATTGGGATTGTCTACGCTTAGGCGCTGTCCTTTGTTTTTTTATTAGCTTGATATGAATTTGTATGTCCAACCGATGATCAAATAGAGTTCCTCCTTGAAACTGGAGAGGAGCCAGAAAAAACAAAAACTATCCAGTTGCAAGAGCCTTTTGTTTTCGTTGAGCTTTTCAACACTTTTTTTTCTGGCCGGACAACAACTAGTGTTTCATACTAGAGAGCAGGCAGTGATGGTCAGCCGTTTGTGGGGAAGATCATAACAGACTACACGTGAAGAGTTAGTTGGATTGATGATAAGCCATCAAGGAAGCAAATCTCATCCGCGTTTAGCATTTTGGCCTAGAGTGTGCCAGTATGATGAATCTGATCCGTTACCTGTCCATCATGAGGAGAAGATCTTGGCTCGAGGAGGATGTCTGAGAGAGTTTGGTAAAGGGTTTCGGAACATAGACAATATGGATGATCTTCAACCTGGTGTGTCTTGTACAGTACAGAGGAATAAGCTGAGAAAAAGAGTAGGATATTTTCATCTATTTTTTTTTCTCGATCAGGGTGTGTGTTCCTTTTGTACATCCATCTTTTCCAGAGATTGTTAGACTTTTCAAGAACTGAATCCAATATATATAAACTTGGTTGGTATGCAAAGGACAGAGTGAGAAAGCTGATATTTTATTGAACAAACATAAGCAACAAAGGTAGATGTGAATAAAGGATTCACTTGACAGGCAAAGGTGAGAGAGACTACTACTCTACTCTTCTTCATCCCATTCGTCGTTCTTGTATGAGACGAGGGTGTCCACTTTGTGAATCTGCAAAATAACCAATGTGGGTCAAGAGACATATTTGAAAGTGAAGTTAGAGGTTTTAGATTTGTTCATGCTTACACCTAGGTATCAAAAGCGTGGAGCTTAACCATCTGAGGATTAGCAATCAACTTGGGAACCCAGGTGAATTGGAACAGCCACATCCGTGTCCGTATATGCCAATACATCAAACACACCTAAAACAAACAACAGACACAATGCCCCATGCAATTACAATGAGAGAAACCAACACACACAATATTCAATATTAATTTTGTTTTACAAAAAGTGTCACCGTACTTTTTAATGCAAATTTGTACACAATATTCCAATTTTAACCTCATTATTCTAATGTATTAATTGGAGAGAATTTTTCTGTTAATATATTACTGATGAACAAAAATGACTTTTTATTATTTTATGTGTGAAATGAGTTAAAATGATACTCTTTATGAAACATGGACATTATAATATATTAAAATTAATGGGAATTTGAGATTATAATATATTCTATTTGTTTCAAAATATTATATGTTTTAGGTTTTTCACACATATTAATTAAACATACTCCATCTGTTACAAAAAGATGTATATTCTAGAAAAAAAATTGTTTCAAATAATGTATTTTTGTATTTTCAATGTATTTTTTGTCAACTAATAATGAAAAATTGTGATTTTCAAAAATATTAATTGCATTTTTTGAAATCTTATTGGTTTAGAAATATAGGAAATATAAAATTACCAAATACTATGCATTATTAATTAAATTTTAATGTGTTTTATTAAAAAGTGTGAAAAACTTAAAACATCTATTATTTTGAAACAGAGAGAGTATCAAATTTTAGTATTAAATGTATAATTTTTGTGATTCATTATTTCCAATAATTTTAACCAATCAAAATTCAATAAAGACAAATAATTTTCTTAAGTTTTCAGTTTGCCACAATTACCTATTAAAAATTATATTGAAAAAGTAAAAAATACATTTTTTTGAAATCTATTTTTTTTTCTAAAACATGGATTATTCTGTAACGGATGGAGTATTAATATTAGTGGAAATTTGTTTCCTTAATTGCCCGCATTTTACATAGTAGTAGTTAATTTATCTCATTTATTTTTATATATAAGCATCAGTTAGAGTTAAATGAAAGGGAAGAGAAAGATTGCAGTATTTAAGCTTGTTATGTTTATAAGAATCAAATAATGTGATTAGTATGTTTTGAGTAATACTAGTAGTAATAAGGAACCCAATGGTTTCTCCCCATTTCTCAGCAGCTTCAATGATGTCGCTTAATGACCTTTTCGAGCAGTTCTACGGAGTTGCAGCCGGAATGATCTGATTTTGACGGGGTTGAGTTCTTTAGCTACTTGAGATCTTCACAGTTTTATAGTTCATTTTCTTATCAATGTGTTTTTATCATTGTATTTTATTCTGACAAGTTTGTTCATTCTATAAACAATGAGAGCATTTCCAACCCTCTCTATTTTTTATTATAAAATAGAATTTAATGTAAAAAATATTCTAATGATACAATATTTTCTACTCTATAATAGAATAAAAAATAGATTTATTCTATATATAGAATAATTTGTTTATTTTTTGTTCATCATTTTTTTACTCTAAAATAGAGTACTGTTAGAATAACAACCAACTCTATTATAAAATCATTCTATTTTAAAATAAAAAATTAAGTTAATCATTTGAAATGGTTTGAGCAGGAACATATTTGGTATGGATTAACAAATTCTCGTATTTTCTTTGTCAACGAAAAAAAATACATTTTAAAAATCTCCTAATGCTGAAGTACACACTCTCTTAAATCTATAATCTGGTCAACATCCACTTAAATATAAATAATTAGGGATTAAGAAATGTTTAAATCAACCTTACAAATCCCATAAGCACCAAAGGTTGCCGTGACACGCATGCATTGTTGGAGTTGACTTGTACGGTTGTTGTACCGTGAGTTAACCAATCACAAACATGATTAAAAAGTCTATCTGAGGCTTACATTTTCTTATAGAAATATAATGGTGAAAGATTCTTCTTTCTTATTTTTTTGTCATCAATGGTGAAAAATTCAAGAGTTGAAAAACAAACAACACTACTATCAAATAAATTTACACTCCATCCGTTTCAAATTATATGATGTTTTAGAAAGTTTATGTTGTTTCAAAATATAAGATACTTTAAAATTTTAAGATATCTTTTAAAGTTTTAAGATTAACTTTAACGTTATTAAAAACTGTTCAATCAATAAAGTTTTACAGTCTTTTTTATAATTAGTTAAACGATTTTAAAATTATATCTTTAAAAATATTTTATAGAAAAATATAATTTTTTTTAATTTTTATGCAATAAGCCAATATATCATGTATTTTAAAATGGAGAGAATATTTTTTTCTGAAAAGAAAAACAAATCATTTCTATTTTTGTAAGATTCACATATGCAGTTTAATTCAAACAAGGTTCAAATCAAACAACCGCAAATTACAATAGAAATAACACTTATAGGCTTTTAAATTCACAGAAAAAAAATTAATAATGTTATCACCAGTAATATACATCACACAAATACAATCAAATAAATTCACTATTAACACTGGTATATCTAGACTTCTATCAATCAAACTTAAAAAAAAAAATCATTTAAATTTCTTGCTAGAATTTTTCTCTCTAAACCAATCAACCCAATTACGTAAAACCCACAACACACTAAGCACAATAGCAGACCCAATCACAACGAGCCACGATACCCAAGCCCACCGTGGAATCGCTCCATCCGCAGCTCCGCTTCCGTAAAACGACGCCATATCGTACAGAGCCACAGGACCAGCAAGTCCACGAACCACAGTGTAGAACAAGTAGAAAGGAGGAGACAAAACCTCTCTCACCCTCCTCGCCAACACGACGTCGTTCTTCCTGTACCCTGCGATCGTCCACACGTTCTGGCACGCGCTCGTCGCCTCCGCTAGGATCAACAGCAGGAGAAGCGCGTGAGCTCCGTGGCCTACTGCGAATCGACACGTGGCGAAGACGTAGAGCGTGGCGACGTGGTGGAGGATGAAGAGGAAGTCGTTGGGGAGGAAGACGAGGTAGTGGAGGAGATCGATCGTGAAGTAGGCCATGCTGAAGTCGAGGACGGAGGATTCCACGGCGGTGTTGGGGGAAGCGAAGGCGCGTGGGGTTGTTAGAAGAGCGTGGGAAGCTAGCACGACGGCGGGAGTGCCGTGGAAGAGAGACATTAAGCAGCTTGCGCCTAGGTGAGATGATTTCCAGGAGCGGAAAATGAGGAAGTAGCCGAGGAGGTATACGGTGACGAAGAGGAGGAGAAACGACGGAAGATTCGCCGGAGAAGATGGATTAAACGGCGCCGTTTCCATCTCTCTGTTTTTTGGATATTTTTGTGAAACTGTTTGCGAGGAGCTTCGCTTAATTTGAGTGGGGGGTTTTAATTGAGAGGATAAAATGATCTGATGTGGTGAGGAGCATGGAATGTCAAACTATTGATCCCAGCCGTTGGATTAATTTTAAGTTTGACGTGTATAATTAAGTTTTTGTTTAGTAGTGCGTGCGTACAAGTTATGCTTTGGTGCTTATTTGGATATTCTTTTTGTATTAAAGGGATGATTACTATTTTATTTGAAATAAATAAAAATGACTGGAAAACATCATATGGGTTTGTATGTTTTCTACCTTGTTATTAAGGTTTTAAAGTATATATCCCTTCGTGGTTAAATACCATTTTTTATTATGACAAATTGACAATATTTGAAGTTGATAAAGTTTTAACTTTGTTGTAGAAAAAGAAGAAAAATAAGTGTCCGATCACTTGTGGTGTAAGTAAATGTGCTAATTTTGATTTAGTAAGGTACTAATTGGTTTTCTTAGGCCCATAGTATTGCTAGCTTTTAGTGATCTTTTTTAAGTATGGGTCTAAAAAGTATAATTATAATGAAAGGCCCAATATGGAAGCACGCGAACAGCTAGCGCGTTGATCTTTTAAATACTCGTACAATCCATTTGTCGCATATTTAGTCTAGCGGATTCGGATATCAGAAAAATTTATATTTGGATTTGTGATTTTAATATTTGGATCCAGATCCTTACTTTTTGAGTATCTGAAATTTAGATAGTTATCTAAATATTGTGATATCGACGGATATTCGGATTCAGAACTGTAAAAATAATAAAAATAGATATATTTTAAAAGTATAAAATTCTAAAAATAATATATAAATTAAATATTGATCCAAAATTTATGAATATATATATGATATATAATATTGTTAAAGCTAAAATAATATATTATAAAACTTATTATATATATAAATATTAATGTATTAATATAATTATTAATAAAATTAAAAATTTAATGTATTTTTAAAATACGGATCCGGACTTAAAGTTAATATAATCGGATCCAGTTTATACGGATCCAAAATTTTATTATCCGTCATTCTGAATATCATGTTTTTAGAACGGAACCAGAACGGATCTCAGATTGAATCTGAATCCCGAATGATAAGTCTCGGGTTTAGCATACATAGCTTTTGTCAACTTATTGGTTTGAAAGAGTTGGTGGAAATGTTGGCATCTTCAAAAGATTAATCAGCTTTCGCAAGAGAATTTGACAAAACTAAAAATACATCAAGAATAAGCATTCATAATTGAAAATTTGTTTTTCTTATTTATACAAATACATCAGTTTTTCTTTACTGGACATACGTCAACAATTTGCATTTTCCGATTTCATATAAAAGACCTATTTCTTTTGTATCAAAAACAAAAGCTCTATCATCTGTATGAGAAACATTTTCATTCCTGCCATTTGACTTTGTTTTTTTCAAATTCATTTTTCAATTATTAACTTGCGTTGACAACAACCAATTTTTTTCCTATTTGAATTATTAATTTTATTTTATTTATTTCGTTATATTAGAAATATTTTATTACGTACACATTCATATATCAATAATTTATATTTTTGTAACTGTATAAAAGATTAATAAGATTAATATGTCACCATCTCTAATAATAATTTATTTTGATACCATTAGAATTCCGACAAAAAGAAATATTGTTCGTTTGTTATTACTATCATCATGAATCCGGCAGGTACCAACCCCGTTCCACTCAAACCATTATAAGATGAATAAATCAATGGTGAATTAATGAAATTTGGTTATAGATTAATTATTATAATATTATTAATCTTGTTGAATGAAATCATATTATTCGATCGCTCTATAATTCAATGTTATTGGTATGCATTTTCTTGTAAAAAAAAAATAGTTGGTAAACGTGGCCTTTCGTTTACCAAATCGTCTAATTACTTTATCACACATATTTCACTTCCAAATCAAATTATAAATTCGCACATTGACGAGAGATTTTAATTGTAACAAAAACTAGAAGGGAAGATGAAGAAGGTCATGGTGGTTATTGACGAGAGCAACTCAAGTTATGAGTTACTCGTTTGGGTCGTTGAAAATCTTAAAGATACCATTAACGGAAACAAACTTTTGATCTTTGCAAAACAGCCACAAAGTTCTCCTATCTCACTATTTTCATCACTGGGCTTTGCTCAACTTTTCTATCCATTTTCACCCAGTTAAGGCGTTTATCATTATGTCAATAAGATATCTATTTTTTTTTTCTTTATCTTTCTTTTCTTATGTGTATTCTTTATGTTTTACAGGTGCAGAACTAATAAGATTGGCTGAAGAAAAGAATATGAAGATTGCTTCGGGTATATTAGAGAAAGCCAAGAAGATAAGTGGCAATAGTGGGGTAACCTCTTGACCAAAATCAGTTGTCCAAAATTATTTATATTTAAGTATATGTCATCAAGAGCCATTTGTTGAAAAGCTTAGTCTCATCATTATTAATAATGCATGCTGAAAAACAGATTAAAGCAGAGACATTCACTGATCTTGGAGACCCTACCGAGCCAATCCACAAGATAATTCAAGAAAGAAAGATCGACTTACTAGTTATGAACGACCATCAAGCCCAAAGTCTCAGAAAGTAAGAAAACATAAGTAATTTCAATCATTATTTATTTTAAATGACCGATTGTTTATTTAACCAAGAAACTTAGTAAAGTCAAAAGAAAAAAATAACGTAACGATCATCATCTTTTCATAAAAACAGGTGTTTACATAATACAGATTGTTCTCTTCTCGTCGTGGAGAAAGGATCTCGTAAACCCTAGGGATTCGCTAATGACGAGACGCTATAGGTTTTGTATGCATGTAATTATTATGTCAAATAAATGGTTCAAAACTATAGTTTTTGTATGAGTTTTGGAAAAATGATGTGTTCCTTCACCACTCTGCTTCTCCTGCTGCTCCACTACTTCTAGATGCTTCTCTGCCATTATCGCCTCTTACCTTCACTATCGTCTCTTCCTCTTCATACTTTGCAATTTCTATCGATTTTCTGTTTTGATTAAGTGTGATACTCATTAATAACACAAAGCCGAAAACACTGTATTGTTTTCTTTTTCATGCTTTAATTGAAAAATATTTTCAAAAGAACAAAAAAATTATGTAAAATAAATGATTGCTTTAGTTTGGGATTATGGTTGAACTTTTGTCGACTGTAAGATTGTAAGTATATTATTAATAGAAAAGGATGTTATTAAATTTAATATATGTATATAATATGTATGGATTGCCTTGGACCTAACATGTAAACAAGTAATCAAACATTAAACTGCTTAAACTATTACTGTTTTATAATCCATATTTTTTTTTATCACTGGTTTGAATTATACAAAGCAACAGTTAAGTTTTTGTTTTTCAAATATACGAAATAATTCCCCTGTTCAAAATAATACATGTTTTAGGTTTTTCACACTTTTTAATAAAACACACTAAAATTTAAATTAATAATGCATAGTTTTTTTGTAATTTTATATTTTCTATATTTCTAAATCTGTAAGACTTCAAGAAATGCAATTAATCTTTTTTAAAATCACAAATTTTCATTATTAATTGACAAAAAAATACATTGAATATATAGAAATACATTATTTTGAAACAATTTTTTTTCTAAAATATGTATTTTTTGTAACAGATTAAGTATGTATGAAGAAACCCAATCCACTCAGACCAGTGTATGAAGTAATAATATATCAGTTGAGAATTGGTGAAAATTGTTTATAATTAATTATTAATTTATTATAATGTTGTTAAAGGTGTCATTATTATGTGTTACTTACAAAGTTGTTCGATTATCTTATAAGACTTCAGAGCTAAAGCTCGAGCTCAAAGCTTTAAAGCTAAAAGAATTTGGTGAATCAACTTGTATTTGAGACCTTTCAGTTTATACTTGTATATATCACTTCTAAATTTTGCAGGAAATTAGAGCTGAATCTGGTACTTTCCACCTGGTATATTAGCATTTTTGTTTAACCCACATTCACATTAGTATCTGGATTCTATTTGCGTTTAACATTTGCACTCCATTTTTTTTTTAATTTTTACGTTGCGTTTACATGTGGCGTAAGTTGGCATCATGCATGCTATGCTGCGTTGCATGTTTGTGAGCACAATAGCTTTATTTTTTTGGGTCAACAGACAATCGTTTTGTATGCGTTTTAGTATGAAATTTTAAGTTCCCTAAGCAAAGGCTTAGCTACCGAATCATCCAGAAAGTTGGCCGGTCAATGAACAAAAATTAAAAGAAACTTAACTGAAATTTACATTGCTATTCGAGAGCCAATGTACTCTCTCATGTCTATATTTAAATTAGGGGTGGGCATATCGGTTTAGTTTCAGGTTCGGTTTGGTTTGGTTATTTTGGGTTTAATAAAACTTAATCCAATCAAAACCAAAGTAGCTTTGGTTCGGGTCTGGTTTGGTTTAGTTTGGTTTGGTTTAGTTCGATTTAGCTTAGATTTATTTCGGTTTACTTTATTACGGTTTGGTCTGGTTCGGTTCGGTTTGGTTATAAAATATATTGGTATTAATTTGATTATAAACAATTAACTTACTAAAAGACTACTTGCACCTAACTTTGATCTTTATTAATCATAGAAGAATTTATGTTAGATAATCTTAACTTTAGACAATAGAAATTGAAGAATTTACGAGACAAAACAGTCACGAGACTTTAAATAATTAATACTCCCTCAGTTTCTTTTTACATGAAATTTTAGAATGTTTATATTGTTTCAAAATATAGGATGTTTGAAGATTTAAGGTATATTTTAAGTTTTAAGGTTAACTTTGCTTTATTGGAAACGGTTCAACCAATAAAATTTTACAGTCTTTTTTATAATTGGTTGAATGATTTTAAATTATATATTTAAAAGTACTTTCTAGATAAATGTAAATTTTTTAATCTTTGTGCATTAATCCAAAACTTCATCTATTAAAAAACGGAGGGAGTAGTTTTTAGGTTTTGTTTTTACTACAATCATTAGGTATTACATATTATTAGAATTAAAACTAGAAAATATATATATAAAAATATTATTTGTATCATATCTTAAAAAACATAGAAGTTAAGAAAAAATGAAATCTTAACCAAAATATTCAAAATATGTTAATATACATATATATATATATAATTTATTAATAGAAAAAAACATATTGGGCTATTAGATAGTTTGATTTAAACCCAAACCAACCATTCGGACTGAATAAAACATGAACCAATTAGGTTATGTTAAAAACACGGTTTGGTTTGGTATGGTTCGGTTGGGTTGGGTCGGTTCGGTTCAGTTCGGTTCGGTTCGGTTCGGTTCGGTTCGGGTTTTTTGCCCACCTCTAATTTAAATCTTAACCCCAACCAATAACCAAACCGATTGATTAAATTTGATTATATTGAGACGGTTAAATCAAGAAATACAAAATGGGCTACAAAGGCCCAATATTCAATGAGTACTATGTTTAACCGTAACATTGAGTTTCTGACGAATATCTTCTCTCCCTCTATCCTTTTATCTTTGAAGCTTTTCATCTGTTGTGTTGTGTGTTGCTCCATGGCTGTTCCACTCTCAATCTCACCAAACCCTCTCATCTCCCGCCAATGTCACCGTCTCTACTTCCCTTCCACTTCATTTAAGGGAAACGTTAGCGTCTTAGGAGCAAACCCATCTCAGATCCTTTCTCTCAAACTCCACTACAAGCGTAGAACAGCAAAGCAACAAGCGAGACCCCTTCTTGTTGTGTCGAACCAAACGTCGGAAGCAGAAGTATCCTCAGAACGGTTCCGTCTGGATAATCTGGGACCACAACCTGGTTCGAGGAAGAGGGCGAGAGAAAAGGTAGAGGTATCTCTGCAGGACAGGGAGCTAGCTGTGGTTTCGGTATGAGAGGACAGAAGTCTCGGTCTGGTCCTGGAATCATGAGAGGTTTCGAAGGTGGTCAAAGTGCTCTTTATCGCCGTCTTCCAAACTTCGAGGAATCGCCGGTGGTAAGAAAAAAAAAGTGTCCAACTTTTTTGTAGTTTAAGTGTTCGATGAAATGTCTCACAGAGAGGCTCTGTTTAAGCTTCATAGATACTGTATGTAACTGAGATGGGAGTCTTGGTGATGTGTTGTGGCCTCAAGGCAAGAATCAAGTGTGTAGTTGAGTTGTATAGAGAGGTTTTGTGGGTTTTTGTTTGCTACTCTTATTCTAGTTTCCTGATGCAGCAATCGTGTTCTTTGAACAGGTATGCGTGCAGGATTACCCAAGTACGGTACCAGTTAATCTCAAAGACATTGAAACAGCTGGGTTTGAAGATGGAGATGAAGTGTCTTTGGAGACATTGAAGCAAAAGGGTCTGATCAATCCTTCTGGAAGGGAAAGGAAACTCCCTCTTAAGGTTAGTTTACTTTAGAAGGAAACAGAAACAAAATATACTGCTTTGCTCCTTAATCGATCCTAATTGCATTCAGTTCTTCGGTTTCAGATTCTAGGTACTGGAGAACTAAGCTGATACTATGGGCTTCACACTCCGCCAATCTTTACTCAGTACGCAAGGAGAAGGCAAGCAGGCTTGTCTACTTGATGAGGCTGGATGTTCGGCTTAAGCCAAATGGGGTTGTTCCATATTGTGGCGGTTTCTAGAAGAGAATAAGCTGCTGACGTGGAGGGAAAAAGCATTGGTATGCACCAACAACTTCACGTGAGAGGTGAGAAGAGAGAGAATGGGAGAGAACTAAGTAGCAGGTATGTGGTCGTTAGGGTTTCATCATTTTGGTGATCATTCAATTGTACAAGGAGAGGAGTGTTCTCTCCTGAATGGCTCTTACTTGTATTTACGTTGGTCAATTTCAATAATAAGTTTATACTAAAATAGGTTCAGGGGATTAGTATTTGAGATTTTCTACAGAGTATCTGTATCAACTT